>JAPYYW010004155.1:0-12271 GCA_030522545.1 Cremastinae sp. A BG-2022a
TCGTGTCCTTAACAAATTTCGATTCCCTATACTTTTAACACGTAAAACTTCATTTATTTTCGCCATTTACAAATGGCTACAGCCAACCTCCTTAATTGTCATTCGAAAGCTGTACTCTCCGAAAACGATTTAATGAAAATCCGAAAAAGGCCTAACGCATTCCCTTTCATGGATCCACGTGCAAATTCGTCATAAAGTCCTATATAGCGTAAATTTTGATTATTCTCGCCCATGCTCTGACACACGAATGACAATGAATGACGATAGAATGACAAAAGACAGACTCGATGCCGCTGGCGAGATTTTCGGCTCGGAGTGACAGTTTTGAACGTTCTACTTTTTTTTCGCTCGGACGTAACGGTACGGCGAAGCTCGAGTGCATCGTCGGGGCAATACTCACGAATCCTAGACAGGAAGAACCGATAAGAGGAAAGATAAGGGTCTGCAATAATAATAAGAACCGAGGGCGAGAGAGAAAGAGAGAGAGAGAGAGGAAGAAGGACGAAAATAATCGGTGGGCGTCGCGAATCAGCGTCAGTGGCGACGTTTCATGGAAAAACGGTGAAGCTCGTTGGAAGCGCGCGCGCGAGTGGGGTGGACGCGCGATCGTCGTTCTCGGCGGGCGAGCCTGGGGGTGACGCGCATTCAGGCTCGAGCTCGCTCGCGAGACGTTCAAGGCGCGAGAAAGGTCCTACTGGACGTGTAACGATCGGCGCATGCCTCGCGACGGATATTCTCCTCGCTCGGTTGACAGCGCGACGTGCCTTTCGCGATAACAAAGTCCGCGCCTGGCAGAAGAAAAAAAGAAGAAGAGTTACGGCGAAACAATCGGGACGTCTCGATCGCCGGAAATCTCCTCGCGCTTCGTCCGAAAACTCGCTCACCGTTTTATTTTTTATTTTTTTCTCTCGTCTCTTTACGAAAATTGTCCGTCGTTTCGAGGATCATTTCCGCGGATAATCGAGTGATCGGGGTGTTCCGGCGATGAATCGCGAAGGAGGTGCTTCGAGTGGAAAATTAAACCAGGATATCGAGGATTCGTTCGGCCTTGACGGTTGAGAATTGCTTCTTTTTTCTCGCCAGGATCGTCGCGAGGGGGATGAATCTCCCGACTCCGTTCGGGAGAACGCGAGGACTTTGTCGGAAGACAGCGGCGACTGGATGACACGCGTTTGCGACCAATTCCTTCTTCCTCTCCGCCCGCACCTCGACTAGAGTAACGAAAATGCACGACGAAGAGATCGTAAACTCGATCACGGAAGAATCGAAAATCTCCTTCCGGTATTTCGTGAATTGCGACACATCGGAAAAGTTTAAAAATTTTATAAATGAAAGACGATGATAACTAATTTCCTTATCAACGAATTCAGGAAATCAGTAATGCGTGAACAATCGATGTTTTTCGTTGTTCACAAAGAAACGTGATGATAACGAATCTGGACGATGAAAATACAGAAACGTGCTTTCGAGTTGGGAGCCGGATAACATTCTTCTTCGCTGAGACAAAAGAAAAGACAGAGGCGAAGGAAAACTCAGTGGCTCGAGCCTCAGTAGAGAACAAGGAAGCTGATCGGTGGCATGCTTGTCGAGATGAGCAACTTGAGGAGGCCGAACAACAAAGTCCTTTTGACGCTTCTACTGGGACTCGTCGTCTTCACGGCGGGTGCTTACTATCGTACGGCCTTCAATGAAATTCCTCCGAGCGTGATTGGGCGCATGGGAGGTAAGTTAATTTTGCAGCAGTCGAGCAGTAAATTAGTGCTCGCTTCTTGAACAATCTCTTAAAAATAAATGAAAGATAGGTGAATCGTAGGAAGCGGTTCTCGAATGAAGAAACACGCCTCAGTTTCAGATCGTCCGGCGGTGGCCCTGCCGATGGTGCAGACTCTGCGAAACCTGAGTCTGGAGACGGCGGTGCAGGACACGATTACGCAGAGAATCGGAAACGCATCGAGGCTCTCGGAAGCGGCTCAATCCCTGAGAGTATCCGAGAGCTCGCAGATGTGGAACAGTTCTCAGAGCGGCAGGAGCAACGAGACGAGGATCTCGACGAGCGAGGTGTCCCCTTCGGAGGCGAGTGGCCCGACGACGACGTCGTCGACGGCGAGACCGGTTAATGACGAGAACACGCCGCGCGCCGTGTACACGCCAGGATTCGAGGTGGCCGCGGAGGACAAGTGCCCGAACAACGGATCGAGGATCGACCTCGTTATAGCGATAACTTCGGCGCCGAGTCATCTGGAAGCGAGGACCGCGATAAGGCAGACTTGGGGCCATTACGGTCAGAGGAGCGACGTAGCGATCGTGTTCATGCTCGGCTCGACGAGGGACCGCAAGTCGGAGAAAGCGTTGCGAAACGAGCAGCGACTGTACGGGGACATCGTCCGGGGCCGCTACCTCGACTCGTACTCAAATCTGACCCTGAAGACGATATCGAGCCTCGAGTGGGTGAGCACGTACTGCAGCCGGGCCAAGTTCATGCTCAAGACCGACGACGACATGTTCATAAACGTTCCCCGGCTGCTGGCCTTCGTCTCGAAGCACCAGAAGGAGAGAAACGTAATATTCGGTAGGCTCGCGAAAAAGTGGAAGCCTTTCAGGAATATGAAGAGCAAGTATTACGTTTCTACGCTCGCCTACAAGCCTTCGGTATATCCGGACTTCACCACCGGCCCGGCTTACCTCGTTTCCCAGGACGTCGTGAAGAAATTGCACACGACTGCCCTCGACGAGACTTACGTAAACCTCGAGGACGTATTCATCACCGGGATCGTTGCCGAGAAGCTCGGCGTTCGCAGATCCCACGCCAACGAATTTGTCAACACGAGAACCGCTCACAGCCCCTGCAACGTTCAACGAGGCATCAGCATTCACATGGTCAAGTACAGCGAGCAGTTCGACCTCTGGAAAAAGCTCCTCGACGGCAAGAGCAAGTGCAAGTGATCCCGAGTCAACCTTGTACATTTCTAGACTCCGTTCTCTTGCGAATTTCTCGTTTAACCCGTTCGAGCAACGGCATGCTTTTTTTTTACAACGTGCCACGCCAGGATCGTCGAACGAAACTTGCTCCTCCCTCGAGGCCTCGATAACTACGCACAGTCGAAAAGTAATATATAATTTAGTGATAATTCGTACAAGAGAAATCTATAACTAGGCTGAGAGAATCTCGAAGGGAATTACGGGGTGATTATACTTGATTAGTCCTAAAATTACGAACGAAGTACTTCAAGACTTTTTTTACTGATATGTATTTTTTTTTTTTGACAATTAGAGTGCTCGTTTTGTCGCGAGAATTTACAGAGGAGATAAAAGAATATAATCAGTTCCTGGAATACATTTCGAGGCGCCGGATACGAAAAAAAAAACGAGAGGAGGTCTCGAAAACGATGAGAGTGTAATCGATAATCACCGCTTTCGGGTAGTGCCATAATGAATTAAAGATAAATTAACATTCCATCACAGATCCGCCTTGCGGTGTTGAATTCGCGTCGAACGTTGGATTACGTAATCAGTCAGTAATCCTGGGTACGTAGTCTATTTTACGATTATTCACTTTTTTTCTCTCTCTCTGTCTGTCGCCTTCGTCGGAACGAGAGAAAGAGAGAAGTGAACAAAGTTATCTGAGAAACTGCGAAAACGCCAATGGGACGAGCGAACGAAAAGAAATAAAAGATTTCAATCCCTACTGTGACGTCACCTCAACACTGTGTTCCTAATTGTAAATTGTAAAGAAATAATTGATAGGAATTAAAAGTCTAGGACTTAAGAAACTGTGACGAGAATCACCGGTAAATACGACGAGGCCAAGCGCGAGATGAAAAATAATTGTTACTTTTTTTATTCGGAGTTTCACTCGGGAGAGGAAAAAAAAAACTCGCTGACGAGCGCGAGTCCCTTTTCTTTCGCTCAATTTCGTTCGAATCGATAAAAATGTTGACGTTGCTTCTCGAGCGATTTTTTATCCACGTAAGGATAAGAGTCACGAATCTACGGTGCCTAAGCCTACGGACGCGAGTCCACCACTTATTCATAAGCTGTCTTACGATTAGGATTTAAACGGCAATATCGAAAAAGACCATTTTTCCATCTGACTACGTGTGATTACATTTAAAAAAAAAAGACAAAAATGACCGAGGCTCAATAATTTGTAAATAATACCAATCGCGAACTCTGAAAAATGTTTTCGCCGGCTTTGCCACGTGCGCGTCACGACGAATTTTAAATATTTTGCGAATAGAATTCCAGATTTTATTTGCCTAAGTTTATATTTTTTTTCAACTTACTACTTTTGAGTTACGATGCGAATTTCGCGAGAGAAATACAAAGTTCGTTTCTCTCGAATTTCAATCGCAGTTACGGTTCTTGAACCGCAAAAAAAGTCAATGAGATCGGACCATCGTATAAAGATCTAAGCGTGTATTTTAAAATTTTACATAAAAAAAAAAAATAGTCACGAAAGAACGATGTAAAAAAGAAGCGATAGTGAGTGACCGAGCGGAGAACAAAGATCTGTCTGGATACGAACTGATGACACGTGATATTGAAAAATATAATTTAATCGCTTAACGATTTATTTTCGTCAGCAAAGACTTGCAAAAGACTTGGAACTCGACCTAATGTATAAATACTATTAAAAAGAACACATTGTAAAGTTGCGTGTATATATTTTTATTTCAATACATTTATTGTGTATATTTAATCTCGTCGGTCTATTCATTTTATCGTTTCGTCGATCGACGAATAAACGTTCCAAGCTTTTTTTTAATTTTCGAATAATGTCCCTCGGACGTTTTTCAATGTCGCTAAACTTGAAGTAAATAAACGGGGTGATTAAAATGGTAAACTTGGAGGTGAGAAAGAGAGAAAATTTTCTCGTTTTCTGCGAGGCAACAAGGTCTCGAGACGGAGAATAAAAGCGGAAGAAACAAAAAGAAACGGGAGAAAACGATTAATTGCGCGAATTAGGTAACAAGTATCATTGAAAAGAAATTTAAAATGGAAGCATACGACGAGAGAACATTTTATTTTATTCTCCGAGTAAATTAGCGTCTTACCGCTCGAAATTCGTAATTAACATTTTTCTCGTAGTTTTAGTTTCCCTGCCGGGAAGGTGTCATTATTCGAATTATTCGTCTCGTGAATTATTTCTCGACGAAACTTTCGGTTACGTCGAAATTCTCATTCGCCGTTGTGCAAGAGACTTTTTTTCTCGTAAAAATCGCTTTCACCGTGATCCGATTTCTAAAACGATCGTAATATTCACGAGACAAAACGCGTCTCGTCGATTGTTGGCCGACAAAAAAAAAGAAATTGCGCGCGAAAGATGTTAACTTTTGACAGAAATTTATCACGAATTTCCGGACGGAGTCCCGCATCGATTTCTCGTTTGAATTCTTCAGTGCAAAAGTAGACCGCGTGCGAAATTTTCCTCTCTCTTTCGTTCGGCCGATACGGAGAAAAAGAAACAGGCCGTGAACGGCGGTCCTTCGCTGAGAGAAACGCGCGCGTTTGCTAAAGTTGACGATCGCCTCTCGCCGTCTCCGACGATTGGAAAACAAATTAAAAAATAAACAGGGGAGTATCGATCGACCGGTTCTGCCGGTTTCTAACTTTTTCGCGTTTTACCACGCGTATCGCGTGTTTTCTCTCTCGACTCGAGGACGCCCGTTCGACAAAAAAAAGGCGGTTAATTGATACACTTCTCCGTTGGTCACGACCTTAGATATCTCTGAATGCATAATCGACGCGAAAAGCGACATAACCTCAAAAATTACGAGAGAAATCAATAAATTCCAAAGGAACGAGGAAGACGCTCAAATTTATTCATTATTTTGCGCAAACCCGCGTCTAAGAATTTCTGCACAGATTGCGAAAGTGTTCGGACGTTTCGTCTTCTCGGTGTATACACTCTCGTCTCGAACGAGGGGCTTCATTTTTGAGTAGCAAACGAAGGAATTCGCGCGCGCTCCTTTTTCACAATGTTCAAAGTACACGTTGCCTCGAAATTCGTTAGAAAGCCCCGTGGCTCGTCTGCAATCGAGAGAATTGTCGCGTTTCGCAATATTCAGCGAATACACGGCAATCGCCTCAGAAATTTGAGGTTGTTTGTTCCCCGTTGCAAAATGGCGCGAACCGTGGACCGCCCACGTCTTTTTGAATAATCCCATCTCGAGCGTTTCCCCGTATTTAGAAATATCGCGTTGACAAATGTATACAAAAAATCGAGAAACGTGCAATCGGATTCTGGAACGGTCATTATTCCAACGATTGCCAAGATCCGGAAGAAAAAACCCGAAGCGTTTCGAAGTTTTCAAAAAAAAAAAGACACTCTTCCGCGTTCTCCGTCGATGTAGAAACGAGTCTGCGCGACCGTGCGTCAATAACAACGAAATCGGTCCAAGAGCTGACATCTGTCGAGCATCCTCGCAACCTGGTCGATCCGTCAATCCCGCCCCTGGTGGAATCTTGCTGAACCGCAGCATTCGAAAAATAGAAAACTGTCCTCGTAATCGTGAGCAACGACCGACAGAACGGCGAAAAAGGGTAAAAAGCGTCGCAGCGAGAGAGTACGCGAATAAATTACGAGAATCGAGCAAGACTGGCCGCGCGTCTCGACAAAATAGTAATTAAATTCTCTTGATAAAGAGAACGCGAGTTCTAATCACGTTATATACATTCCGACTAGAATAATCAAAGGGAAAAATTGGCGAAAAGAGCGAGAGAAAGAGAGAGATAAAAGAACGGCGGAGGGCTAAAAGGGGAAAAAAAATGCGTGTCCGAGCAGAGGGCGCGAGGCCGCGACCCTGATCGTGGCAAGTCCGCGATCGCGCGCAGTAGAGAGTAATCCGCGAGTGGGTGGACGCCTGTCCGTGACTTTAGCGAGAGTCCTGCCGGAGATAGAGCAAGAGGGAAGCGCGAAGAAGAAAATTAGCGATTCGGGCGCGTACATACTTCAGGGCGGAGCGCAGCGCGAGTTTTTTTTTCTCCTCAACCGTTGTCCGGTGTCTCGCTCCTTCCCGAAGCCGCACTCGGTACTCCGAATCGCGTTATCACTGCGCGCGCCTCGCACGGGTGGCCGCGCGCGTTGCCAGTGGCGAGCTCTAGCTGCGAGTGTCGCGCCGTCGACGGCAGAGCGCAAGAATCGCTCCTCTCTCTCGCCGGAGCGCTCGCTGGATAAGCGATTCGATCTCCCCGCTTACACGGGTGCAGCAGTGCCGAATCGTTCGTCCCGCCTGGCGCAACACCGGAGCGCGATATCTCGGCGACGACGAGACGCGAGCTAGATAAACAACGATCTGATACATACCAAAATCCGAAACATCTTTTCTCCCTTATCTCGAATACGCCTATAAATACCCGTGTGTCCGAGGCGCGCGCCCCCGTGTGTGTATACGCTCGAGGAGCGAGCGCGCGTGTGCTCGCGAGCACGCACCAACAGGCACAATAATTGTAGCGACCGATAGCCCCCCGAGACAGTCCGAGCAGCGCGATTAACCGGGAGCGCACGCAACAAAACGCTCGACGGACATTACTTCGGCATCGCGTTGACTCGTGACGGCCGCAGTCCCGGCTCGAGCTTGGAAAAAAAAAGAAGAAAAAAAAACGAGAGAAAAAGATACGAATCTAGGAAACTGTCACCTCTCTCTCTCTGTCCCTGCCGTTGCATCTCTCCCTCTTCCCCTTTCCTCTGATTCCTCTCCCTCCCTCCTCCACCTCCTCCCTCTTTACCCTGCGGCGAGTTCCCCTCCTCGCGAGTCCCGTAACACGTCTCGGAGCAAAAATAAAACGTTGTCACTTACGTGTATTACCGCCGGAACGTCGCGAACCGTCGGTCTCGCGTTTTGTTTTTCTTTTTCTCCTCTTTTCCTTTTTCGCATCATTTTTTTTTCGTTCCTCGTCCCCCTCCCGCGGCTTTCTCGTTTTCATCGATAATTTCTCGCTCGCGCGATCATCCCCGTCTCTCCCGCTCGCCCCCCCCCCCCCCCCCCCCCCCGCCCCCCCCCCCCGTACGCCGTCGTCTCCGTCTCGTTGACTTCGTTGTTTACCTCTTTGTGCTCCGTGGGTGATCCCTCGGCCTGCTGTCTCTCTGCGCTGCAACGGGCACGGGGACGATACGGCAGTACGCCGCGACGTGTTGCCGTGAAAACAAGTGCTGTGTCACGGGTTATCGAGATTAAGAAACGGTCAGGGCGAGGAGTTGAGGAAGGTACCCGCGTTTTGTGAAAATGCCGCTATTTAGCAAAAAGGATTCGAACAAGAAGCTCAAGAAGGATGGAAAGGACGAGAGACCCTCCATCGACGAGAAATACACGCTCAAAGAATTGCTCGGAACGTAAGTTTTTCGCCTCTCGACCTTCTTATATTTTCTCATCATTCATTCCTCGTGTGTGTTTTTTTTTTCTCTCTCTCTCTCGTCTCTCTTTTTTTTTCACTCGAACGATTCATTGATATTCGCGTGCGATCCGTGAGAAAAGTTTTCACGAAATTTCGTTCGCGCCGAGCACCAAGTTCGGGCGAAACTTTCTCAAGATTCCTTCGGTATCAGTGAAACTTATCGAGCCTTCGACCTTGAAGCAAAACGGGAATAAATAATCGTGCGTGCTCGTCGTATGGAAAGGAATAAAGAAATTCTCGATGAAATTTCTCTCGCTCCGTCGGTCGTGTCGTGAAAAAAAAAAAGAAAAAAAAAACGCTCTATCGAATTCTACCGGCTCGCGCTCGTTTAAGGTTAAGTGGCCAGTGTCGGGGCTATTTTCGTCAATAATCGTCTGCCACGAATTTGGCAAAAATGATGAGAGTCTGGCTATCATCGCCGATATTTGGCAACGACTTTCGCCTCTACGCGCGACACATTGCTTCGTTTTTACTCAAAGCCAGCCTATTCCCCGTTCTCTTCTATCCCGTCGAGGTGAAAGTATACATCGGGGAATGAGAATCGGAGGAGGGCGATGCTTTCGAGCGTACATAACCTCAAAACGACAAATCCGCGTCATATGTTCCCTGTTCCTTCCCCCTCGGAAATTTTATCTCAGGAGCTCAAAGATATTCGATCCGACGAGTTAAAAATTCGTCCACGCTTCCTTCCGTGTCGAAAAATCCCCGAAAGTTACGTAAAATGCTCGTAGAACGAAAAAAATCATTTTCTTTCCTTTTCGAAACTCGAAAAAAAATTTATTAGTTCGCTGTTTTTTTTCCTTTTGGCAGTTTCACGCTCGAACGAGCTCGCTCCCTCTCCTCCCCCCCCCAACGAACCCTCGACGCGTATTTGACAGCTCGACAGCTGGCAAGCCGCGATCGGACGTACTCCGTTCGACGCACGTCCACACGTCTCTCCGTGCGAATGTGTGCGAAGAATCGCTATGAACTCTGCGACGGAACACCCGCAGTGACGAAACCTCCATAAAGTTGTCCGTACAGCTTTGACTTTGGCTACTTTTTTTTTTAATCGCTCGGTCATCGTTCGGTTACCCAAACGGTCGATTATTTTCTTTTGTTTCTCTTCAACAATTGTTTACGACTTTTCCATTCTTCGCGTAATATGAAAATAAAAATAAAAAAAAACTTGAACTTTCTATTGGACGATTGTTGACCGTCGTTATATTGTTTTGCGATATTACTTTTCGTCAGACCTTGTACGTTTTACTTACACGTATTGACATTTATAGTTAAAATTCGTACAATTTACTTCGTAATTATTTTGAATGATTTTATAATTATTTGCAATTTTTTATATTTTATTATCATTTTAAAATGAAAATAAAAAATGAAAATTTGTACTCTCTATCGGGCAGTTGTTGACAAGTATTGTTCTTGGATAATTATTTGTGGTCAGACGTTGAACTTTTTAATGAAAAGTATTAATATTCATAGTAACAAGCACTTTAATTAATTTCTGGTAAAATTTCATACCATTGTTTTAACAATTACTCAAAATTTGTCAAATTCATGAGAAATTATTAATTCATGAGATGCGAGGAAAAGAGCTTGAAGAAGACGGATCGTCGAGTGCTCGAGAAGTGCTCGCAAGAAGTACTGATCCTTTCGCCAAGAACGTGACAGTATTTCGTAACGAAAAGCTCCTTTTACACGGTGAAGTTTAATTTTGATATTTCAAGATTTCTTGTTACGTCATACGTTGGATCCATTCTATAAAATTGAGGCTTTCGGATGACGTAAATTGAAAAAGTGCTGTGTGAAATACAGCAATAATTAAATTTCTAGATATCAGTTTGTGATCCATATCAATAATTTATATCAAAAATTAATATTTAAAAAATCTATATCGAAGTCGTGTATGTTTTTTATAACAAAATCTCGACTTTTAGTTTTCTTTTTTTTTCATTAAAAAACAAAGCAGTTGGTTTTGGTAGAATTATAAAAATGGGTTAATCAAGTACACGTCTGCATAAAATAAAATTTTCATTGATTGAAATTGGATTTGCAATGATAATCGAACTAGCCCGAGTCAAGTTTTTTCCCCTTTTTGCTTTGATAAAAGAGCCGTCGAACACGGTCTCTCGTTCCTGGTATTCAATTGATTGGTTGTTACTTTTTAATTTTTTTTTCTCTCGTTCAATAAGCTAACCTATGTTTCTGTGCTCATACGCATTACTTTTTAATTTTACAAAGCAGTCGATAGGTAAATATGTGTGCGTACACGACCTCATTGTGCATTTTTTAAATTTAAATCATTTTTCTCGCAATCCGTGGATAATTCCTGTCCAGAAGAGTTTTAAAAGCGAAATAATAATCTTGGACTATGGAAAAAGTAATTATTTCTCCGATAAAAATTTTATTAAAATTTTTTTAGATAAAATTTTACGCAATCAACTTATTTTTCTCACAGTATACGCATACAAATTCTGACCAGCAGTTTTCAAGAGGAAATAATAATTTTCGATTACGAAAAAAGTCATTATTTTCCAATTAGCATTCGAAGGTATTTCAAACTTTTTTTTTCATGACTAATATTTTTATAACAATTTTCACATAAATTCTTGCCTGCTGAGTTTCTAAGAGGAAAAACAATTTTCGATTATAGAAAGAATAATTAATGATTTTTCTGATAAAAATTGTAAGTACAAATGGAACATTTTTCAAATTTTTTGTACCTGACTTTAAAAAACGTATTAAACGTATTTTTTTTAGCATATGAAGAAAAGTAATTAATTATTTTTCCGATCGAAATTGAAGGTAAAAAATGGGAATAGTACGTTAAAATCGCAAAATTCAGCTTTTCCGACCGCTTTAATTTTAAACTTTGGCATTTCGAACGTTTTTACTCAGGTCCGTCGTTTTTATCGCGCGTTCTCTCTGTTCTTCTGGTTTTCCGGTCCCTTTCCCGTATTTCGTAATCTCCCTTAACGCAGCTACGTGACGTCGACAACCCCTGTGGCCATCTCCCGACGAAATTGAAATTTTTCCGGCAGTCCCCGACAATAGAATGCGTTATATCGCCTCCTCTCACCGTTACTCTCCGCCATCGAGGATAACAACGCGGATGGACCGAAAAAATGTTGATTCTCCTTCCGAACGTTCTCGTTTTCTCCGCTCCCACGCTCGTGACGTCACGAATTTTTTTTTTCTTTTTCGTCGAGCGTCTCTGTTATTTACTATTACCATTGTTATTATCGTTATTATTTCTGCTTCCTTATCGGGCTTATCAGACTCGCTGTTTATTTTTAACCCTTCTCATTCAGCTCCGAGCTCTTCACGGTTCATTCATCGCTCCTTTCTCTCTCTCTCCTGAGAGGAGAAACCTCTCAGGAGAGATAAACGACACCATCGACTTTTGGCTGAGATATATACACGAGATACGATTCCGTTCATAAAATCGAAGATTCGTATCGTCCACTCTGGCGCCCTCTCCCTTCTCGTCTCCTCACCTCAGCCGCCATTGAAGATCGCTATCTCGGATTAACGGGGCGCGATAACGATTTCACGTGTCGAACGAGCATATCGGCCGAAAAATCTCGGTTTCCGCGAACCGCCCGCTCTTTTTTTTCTCTCCGCTCTTCACGTTTTCACTACGATTCCCGTTTTTAAGGTATTCCTTGCACGTATAGGAGCGGATTTTGCAGGGGCTAAACGAGGGCCCCTAACAAACTTTCTTGAAAAATTGTTAAGGTTTTTTTTTGATAGAACTACCTTAAGGGGTTTCGATAGTTATAACGAAATACAGTACGACCTCCCAATAAGAACGGCGGCAATAAGAACGGTTCCCCTAATCCGTGCTCGAGCGCTTCCCCCACTCTAACGCGAACCTCGAGCT
>JAPYYW010004156.1:0-12269 GCA_030522545.1 Cremastinae sp. A BG-2022a
GCACATGTGTCCTATACTTTTTGAAGCATTAAAAAATTTTTTAAAGACATATTATGATTGTGAAATCAGACTTCCGGTTTTTCTTCCAAACCACCTTAAAATGACTGCATACTAAAACTTTCAGGATATTTTTTTCAACATAGAGAATGTATTCTCAAAATTAAAAAAAAATCGAAGGGGGTCGATCCGTGAGCTTGACATTATTTGATGGAATGATTCATGTTTTACGATTGAACGTGCACGTATACGATGGTGATTCGTCATTTTTCAGGACTTACGTGCACTGGGGAATACGAACCTTTCCTGTACTCGTATCGAAATTGTAGAGCCGCAGTCCCGGATTATTCGGTCCATCGGCTCGCCCCGGTGTTATGCTCGGTGCCATCATGATCCACGAAACAGGAACTCCTGTTCGTTTTCGATTTACCGAACATTTTCGACAAAATCTTTTTCTTATTCATGAAAAAATTCTCATATGAAATAATATATTGATTTTATTTTTTAATTTTTTTTTTTAATTCATTCATGAGGTAGTCGTATCGTTGTACCATAATCCATCAGCATATTTAATTTTAAAAATTATAGAATTTTAAGAAATTTAATTGACAGTGTTAGTGCTAAATTTCAGGGTAGATTTTATCAACTTGTTTCTAGAGAAATTACTAATTATAAAAATTCACTCATTTTCGTATTGAAAACATTGAGTAGTTGAAAAATTCTTGCTTTCGTTTTTTAGTAAATTTAAACCAGTTATGTTAAATCACAATAAATTTGCAAAAAATTTAATTAAAAATAAAGTAACCGTCTAGAAATCTCATTGCTTAAAGATAGCAGAGTCATAGATCTATAGTTTGAGAAAATTCGCTGTTATACATTCTGAGTATTTTTTCGAATATTTTGCGGAAATTTATTCAATATATTCGTTTAAACAATATTTAATATCTATTTAAACTATTTCATAAAATTTCTCGTAAAATAATGTAAATTATTCAAATTATTTCGTGAAATAGTTGAAACGATTTTACGATATTTAACTTAATGACAATTTTTTAATATTACAATTATTTATGAAAATAATTAAAAATTCTGTATACAATACCTGAATATTCTTCTAAGTTCTTATTTTTAATAATTTCAATTTTTTAATAGATGCCAATTATTTATTTATAAATTTCGACTAGTTTGCAGCGATACGACTACACTGAGAACAGATTTAGTTGAAAAATATTTAGTTGAAAATATTTTGTTAAAACAACACTTGTTTATTTGAAATAATTAAATTTCAGTTAAATCAACCATGAATTTAGTTCAATTTGCAAAATAATATCGTTGAACGTATTGAAACAAATATTTTGTTCAATCAAACAAATTTCATTTTCAGTGTACCTTAATGAAATTCTTGAGAAAAAAGTCTTCCGCTTTATTCTCATTTTTCATAAAAATTCTTCACTCGCTGATGAAGTGTTTATTTTACCATTTTCCGATATAAAATTTGTATTATTCGTAATATTTTTTAATTTTATTAAATTTAAAGAATTCGATAAAATATAGTCATGCATAAATTTATTTAAATTGAAATTGTACCTCCGTCACTGTAGATCGTGCGAAAAGTATCCGAGTGCCAGTGACCGAAGAATTGTCCTGCAATAATATCAGCATATTGCCGGACGAGGTGAAGGTATTTTGCGTTATGCTGATCGCTCATTACTCTCGCGCCACCCTCGCGTTCGTTGACTCCCGGTGGCGTGTGGCCGACCACGTATACCTAAAATTAATATTAAAAAAAACACGAAATTAATATCTTAATTATTCCATACAGAAAGGAGTCAATTTTATTGAATTTTAGCATTACTTTTATTCTCAGCGAATCGATAATCATTTAATATTTTGCAAAATTTATGGCGAAAAAAACAACTAAACAAATAATACTATGAGAAAGATATAATTTCCGATAGGGGAAAGAGGGGTAAAATGGGCTCCTGGGGGCAAAATGGGCTACGTGAAATTTCCAAAATTTAAAAATATTTAGGGGCAAAATGAGCCACTAAAATTTTTAACGCGCGCAAAACGTTTGGAAGTCAAATGGGCTCACTACAATTTTAAAAACCTGCAAATATTTTTTTCGAGCAAAATGAAGCTTTTAAAATTTTTGTCCAGTAGAAATGGTATTGAACAGAAAAGTAACAAGAAAATGTGATTCAAATTTCTAAAAATTATAAAATTATAAAATTGATTATAAAATTTTTTTTAGGGGGGCATTTTGTCCCACATTTTTCTATTTTTCTATTTATAGTAGTCACTGCAAATTAATACCAAATATTTGCCAAGGGACTAAAAAAAAGTGAAACGGATGAAAAAATCTAAGGTTTCAAGCATTTTTTAAGGGGCCCATTTTGCACCCCCCCTTCCCCTATAATAAAAAAAATTAACCACATCCACTCTCGTTTGTATAATGGAAAAATAAATTATTGAATTTTTCACGGAGTATATTAATTACGGCATTTTTCGATACCACAATGACCATACAATGTCGATATTGCATATTTCATAGAATAAAAAATTATAAGAATGTGTAATAATTGAGAAAAAATACAAATTCTTTGAAGAATTTTCATCACGTAATTTTTAAGAAATTATAAATATCAATATTGTTTTTGTTTAATTTTTTTAAATAATAAAGTGTGTAGTTATAGTTTAATTAGAACGTCGAAAACTGTTTATTTGATGTTTGATTACTCAAATATTATACGTGAATGGATATTGAGAAAAACTAAATAACGTAAAAACGCCTTAATGGTTGAATACTAAAGAATTTTTCTACTCGATTTTTATTATTTTAAAATACAAAAATTTGCTTCAAGTTTGTACATAAATTACTATATGATATTTTAGCAACATCGATGTTTGAATCTGTAAATGTTGCAATGGTTGATCAACAAAATAAAATCGGTCTCTAGTATTGAAAGAGCTTCTTGTTCCAACAGTTGAATTTTATGACAAATATACCTCTTTAAATAACCTTTTTGAATAAAAAAATCCAAACATTAAAAAAAAAAATAATTCGAATATTTCCAGTCATATGGAGACTTTTAGGACTTTTTCAACTATTGAGATATTTAAGGTAGTTTTCTAAACAGAAACAAAATAACAGGAACAATGAAATCAAAAGTTTTTTTCTCAATTTATCTCCATAATATGCGGTTTTTAAACTTAAGTTTATTAAGGTGAACTGCATTTGGTATGTATGTACAAAAAAATTTTAAATCATATTTTTAGGATTTTTTTAAACTAAAGGAAGCATCTTTGAAGTACAATAAAAAAAAACCTTAGAGATAGGATCAATTTTCTGTCCCACTATTGGGACATCCTATACATATTCAAATGTTCAAGTATTTATTTACTAGAAATATTGTCTGAAATTAATACATAAAATGAGTTTTGGATCACTAAAATATCAGACTATAGTTTAGAAGTGAATACGAAGCATATTTTTTGTTTAAGGTAAATGTCCTATAGTTAAACAGTTAAAAGTTTTCTCACTTTATATTTTAATAAAAAATATTCTAACGAAAAAATCTGCTTCTAATTCACATCTAAACTATTGTCTGATATTTTAGCAATTCAAAACTCATTTTACGTGTTAATTTTAAATAATATTTCTAGTAAATAAATACTTGAACGTTTAAATATATAGAATGTCCCAATCGTTGGACAGAAAATCGACTCTGTCTCTAGGGTTGAGCGAGTTTTTTCCAATAAATTAACGTTATGAAAAATACACTTCCAGGAATAATAATCCATACGATTTTATTGAGAAAAAAAATCATTGAAATATTAAAAATTATATTCCGAAAATTATCCAACTATTGGGACGTTTACCTTAACATCAAAGAAGGTTGTTTCAAATTTTCAACAAAATCCTAAGAAAACGATTTTTTAATTAAAAACTATACCTTTAGACTATTATCTCGAGATTTAGTCGAATTCTTATTACTTTATTCTGTATACGATATTAAAAAGCCATTGTAAAGAATGGGAGTAGTTTGAGTGAAGGGATCTAACACAAAATGAAGAAAGTTAAACAATCGAGATGATTCGAAGTGGTCGTAATTTTTTTAATTTGGACTTCAGAACGAGCCATATAGCTATATCACACCTCGGTTGAAGTTTGCCCAGGTAAGTAAGGTCTCGTAGTTTCGTTGATTAAGCCACGAGAACCTTTATATATAACCGTCGCGTCGGTTGTCAGCGATGAAATAATTAAGCAAAGTTTTTGGTTGACGACATTGAGAATAAACAAGTTGGTGATTCCATTAGGGGGTTAGGGAATTTGAGAAGGATCATCAGGTTCTTGGCCCTTTCGTTCGAGTCTGCCCTGCCTCCCTCCCTCCCTTTGCCCTTTCCCCCCCACCCCTCGTTCTTCCTCTTTCCTTTGGCAATCTATTCCTGACTCGAGTGAGACCCAAGATGAGTCGAGGGGTAACCACTTCCTGCGCATCAGAGATAGCCAGGCACGATCCATATTACAATGTCAAAATGGGAAAGAGAGAGAGAGAGAAAGGGCGACAAAGAGAAAGAGAGAGAGAGAGAGAGAGAGAAAGGGATCATCATCAAAGTTTCAGTAATACTGGAGCATAGCGAGACTCACAACTCGAATCAGCTTGAAATCCTTTCACTATGCAGAAAGCCTCTTCGTATAATCAATTTCAATTACGACGTTAATTCGTATGGATTCTCTGGGCTTTCTAGTCGTCAAAATACCGAATATGTCACGCCCTGGTCTCTTTTCGGATGGGACCATGCACTTTATTCGTTCTACACATACATAGTACGAAAAAATATTTCATTTGTATTTCTCTATATTCACGTTTCACAATTTAAAAAATATTTCGATAGTATAATAGGGGAATATTGGACAATAAACACAGTTCACGAATTTCAGGCATCTGTCATATTCATCTTATTTTTTAAGGTAGTTCTATATAGGTACAGTCAAATCGAAAGTTTTTATTTCGATTTATCTCGATATCATGTGGTTTTAGAGCTTAAGTTTATTATTAACAAAAGTTGTTGCAAATTGTTTCAAGAACAATATATAATCAAAATTCAACGTCATTCAAGGCGATTTGTACTTGTTACGTATTTATGAAAATTTTAAAAATCATAATCTTAGCATTTTTTTAAAAAACTTGACGAAGCTTGTTTGGAGTAAAATAAAGAGTTATGTAAAATTTTAAGAAGATTCACCATGTATATTTCAAGATATTTAGGATTGAAAATGGTAATATTTAACACGGACTCTTATGGGATAGCACTAAATATCGGGATTTTTAACACTAAATATCTCAATCTCAACCTCTTAAAATTTGGTACGCACATGCGTATCAAAGAATGGCAGTACCAATTTTTAATAAAATCCTAAATAATCGATAAAACTATAGAACTACCTTAAAATTTAGAGAAAAAAATTCCAAAATTGTTGCCTTTCCATTTTTTCGAAAATCTTCAAGTCGTGATAACTTTTTGAATAATTAATGTATTAACATAATTTCTGCGCGATTTGCTTCGTTTTGCAAAAAACTTTAAGAATTACCCTTAATAAAGTAAAGTAAAGATAAAGATTTCATCAAGTGAAAGGAAAGATATCGCAAATTGAAATTTTCATGGGTCGACGAGACCCAGTGTGACTTACCAAATTTCCTGAAATTTTTTTTTTGCTTTGAAGAGCCTATTCGATCGGAAATTTCCCGTAAATAACGAAAATGTTAATTATTCGGAGCGAAATTCAAGAATTCATATTGGATGAGACAAAAAACTGACTTTTGGATCAATTTTTTCAAATTTTCAATATGAATTATTGATCTTCGCCCCAGATAAGTAGCATTTTTATTGTCCGCAGGAAATTTAGTGATCAAATATTTTATTTTAAATAAGACAAGAAGCTCATAATCAATTAATCGGAATAGAGTGTATCATGCGAAGTTATATGAAATCCGCACCTATAGAAGATTCGCAAAATATCAATTAAAAATGTCAAAAAGGAAAAAGCAGCAGCGTCTCATATATTTTTATATAAATATCGCCCATTAATCCTTAATGAACTAACTGAAGTAAACAACAATAATCAGAAATTTTATTCTAAAAAAAAATAATGAATTGACTATTTCGTAGCAGTACAACTCCCTCAAATATTTTTTTATTTTTCAATCCTGCTCTTTTTTCCATTTGAAAACAAAAAGTGCTATCGATACACTATTTTCACCTCATCGTGGAGATCGCGAGGGACGAGCAGGCCAAAAAATTTGAAGAATAAGTTCGGAAAATGATATCAGCAGCAGAGAATCGTTATAACGGAGTCGAAATAATAGCCAATATCAAGGGTGGATAGACAGGAGGAAACGGAACGGATTCTCTCGCGGGGGAGTGAGCGAAATATGCGAGCACCGCGAGGGGTGAAAAAAAACGCGGCGTCAGCTGAAATTTCACAGAAGCTCGGTATCGAGCTCAAATAGCAGCGAAATTCCCGCAGCGTTTCCTGCACCAAAAAAAAAACGCGTTGTGGATCGAGGAAGCGTGAAAAAGAGAAAAGAAACGGAAAAACAGTGCGCAAGGAGAGTTGTGCACTGCGACCGACGAGGCGGGAAAACCGGAACAAATTTTAGCAAAAAAGAAAAAAAACAAACGAAAAAGTTTAAAATTGTTAAAAAGAGACAAAGAGGGAGCTTGAAGAGAGACAAAAAAAGGGAGTGTTCCGAATCAGAGTATTGTTCGAGCGCTCTAGGAGATGACAATGGGATTGCTGATTGATCTCTTTCCTAGCTGACGCGAGACAACGCTTCGTAACTCGTAACAGCATTAACGGACATCGAATCGGACGTTAATTGCGTATACGCTGACCCAAGCCGTTACACAGAGGATTTATTTTTTTTTATTCATTTTTAAACAGGATATTTGAAGGCTAAAAAGGAATAACTGCATCTCTTGCGTTTTGCCTCGCAAATTATTCCACAGAAAGTGTCAATTTGTTTCGTAAATTGCTTGAAAATTCGATTATATCATTTTTCTGTATTCCATTCCCAGATGATATTTTCGATTCGTATAATTGCGGGAATAACCATTTCCATAGCGTTCCGAAAAATAAATATTTCTCGTAGAGTAATAAAAGAAGATATCGATCTGAATTTACTTTATTGGATTTTATTGAAGAAAATTTCAGTGCAATTAGATAATTGAATGTAGATGCATTTATGGGTCACAAATCGTCGATGGAAATTTTATTATTATCTCTATGAGTAAAGTATTTTATTTGTATGATTGAAAGAACATTTTTGAGAGAAAGAATAAGTTTATTTTTCATTTTGGAAAATTACGGATGTCGATAAAAAAACGTCAATCAAAAGAGAAATGTTTTTTTTTCTAGGATAAAACGATTAAAACAGAGGCTAAAAAATTCCATTGAAAAACTTGGCTTAACCGACTCTTTGACGAAGACATTGGTGGTTGAAAAACCGATATTCCGTGCTTTCATTTTCAAATGCTATTTTTTGTTAATTCATGAATTTTTTTTTATAAAGTTTCAACAACGAAATTCTATTAAACGTTCTACAATGGATAAATGTTTTTATTTTTATGTTAGATTTTCTAGACTAGAGAAATGCCCCAGTTTTAAATGCTAAAATAGACAAATTTTTCAAATGGTCAGATATGAAATACTTTTTATCAAAAATACATATGGTAGTTTTAATTTTAGTTTTAATTTTAGTTTTAATTTTAGTTTTAATTTAATTATGATGAAAAACACTTTTGCTTAAATAAATTAAATAGAACAAAAAAAT
The DNA here is from genome assembly GCA_030522545.1 of Cremastinae sp. A BG-2022a. Taxonomy (NCBI): domain Eukaryota; kingdom Metazoa; phylum Arthropoda; class Insecta; order Hymenoptera; family Ichneumonidae; species Cremastinae sp. A BG-2022a. Next base: position 7,836 of record JAPYYW010004156.1, read on the forward strand.
TATATTTTTTTGTAATATATAACTTTTTTCGAAAGTATTATTTAAACAATTTATTGAAAAATTGTATATCTCGACAGTTGTAAAAATCATAAGATATCAGAATAGAATTGATAAAGACTATGTCAGAATATTTTAATTCTATCTAAATACGTGAGATATGAGCTGCAGGTAAGTAATGACACATATGATAGCGAAGGATTAAGGATTTATGGGATAGACAATCCCAACAAAAAGTAACTTCTTGACATTTAATTCGTAAAATCCAGACTCTAACTTTGGCTAAAAAGTTGCCAATTTTTTAAGTCTTAGTTTGACTATCAATTTGCGACTTGAGCATATTTTAACAATAATTTAAACATAGTTTATTGTTTAAATAATTAAAATAAAATATTTGGTAGAAATATGTTTTAAAAATTTGTCTATACAAAATGGACACTGCTACGAATATATATTTAATAAAAATTTAATTTACGAATTCTTCATATGAAGCAATGTTGAAACTCAACAATTATGAAATTTGATAACTATTAAACCACTCAGTAAAACGATTTCAAATTCGACGAAACATTTTTCAAATGCTTAAAAACAAAATATCAAAAATTAATCAAATTCTCATATTTTTAAAAATATCGCTCATACATCCTTAATACCTATAAATTTAATCCTCAATTTAAATCTTGCCTGATTGCATTTAATAATACGCTTGAAAAATTCATGAAACAGTATTCAGCTTAACATAAAAGAAATCCATAAAGCTTATAAGAATAATATTATAATTCAAAAATACTATATTAAGGGAATTCTATCAAAAAATCGTTTCTTAGGATTTTGTTCAAAATTTGCAAAAACCTTCTTTGATACAATGTACTATTGTATATTAAATTTTAAGAAGTTTCTCTACGTAGAACTCGAGATATTTATTGTCTGAAATCACTATTTTCTGCAGTCCCCCATAAGAGCACGTGTTAAATATTGCGATCTTCAACTCTTGATATATTGACTTCTGGGTGGTTGAGCTTGTTGAAATTTTGCACAGCTCTTTATTGCACTTCAAAGAAGCTTCTCTTAGTTTTTTAAGAAAATCCTAAGATTGTGATTTTTTTAATTTTCATACATACGTAATAAGTACCATCTTGGATGATCTTGAATATTGAGCATGTTGTTCTTGAAACAATTTACAACAATTTTTCTTAAGAAACTTAAGCTCTAGAGCCACATGGTATCGAGATAAATTGAGATAAAAACGTTTTATTTGACAGTATACCGATAAAACTATTTACTTTAAAGTAGTTCTACAGTAGATAGGTGGTAGTAGTAGTAGAAAGTACAGTCAAGTCAAAAAATTTCATCTCGATACCATGTTGTTTTTGAGCTTAAATTTATAAAGAAAAGTTGTTGCAAATTTTTTCAAGAATAACACACTAAAAATTCAAGGTCATCCAAGGTAACCTGTACTTTTTACGTATGTATGAAAATTACAAAAATCATAATCTCAGGACTTTTTTAATAAGCTCAAGAAAGCTTTTTTGAAGTACAATAAATAGTTGTGTAAAATTTCAACAAGTTGCACAACCCAGATGTCAAAATATCAAGAGTTAAAGATGGCAATATTTAACACGTGCTCTTATGGGAGAGTACAGAAAATATAGTGATTTTAAACAATAAATATCTCGAGTTTTACGTAGTGAAACCTCTTAAAATTTAATTGCACCTTGTATCAAAGAAGATTTTTGCAAATTTTTAACAAACTCCTAAGAAAATGATTTCTTGGCAGAACTACCTTAATTTTTCGCCAAGTACCATAAATTCAGCGCTCGAATATTTTTTTTTCCGGAAAATAATCGAGGCCAAGAATTCTTAGTTTGTACGTTTCAGATATTCATTCGGAGACGAAATTTTCACGAGAGGAAATCACGAGTCCGCGATTACTTAGAGAAAAGATGATTGGATCGAAGAATTGGGGAAAATAATATAGGGGTGGGGGCGCAAAGACAGCCCCTGACCTCGATGTGGCTCTCGCCCAACCGGATGACGAATGGATTCCTCGCCGTACACGGAATAAGAATCCCGGCTCTCTTTCTCTGTCCCGCTGGGCGGAAAATTTATCGGCTCTAACGTCCAAGAAATCGACCATAACGAATCCGAGGTTCGACCGTTCGGTGCTGGTACTACTTAAATTTACCGGGCTTGTAGATTATGCACGCGAATGCGCCATCCTCGGAGATAGAGCCAGAGACAGAATCTAAGCCGAACTCTTAGCCGAATTAGAATCGGTTCGATTTTATCGGCAAGTCGTAAATCTATTGGCCCCGAGGCCACGCCCCGACTGATCTCCCTTTCTCCCCCTTCTCCCCCCCCCCTTCCCCTCACCCCTCACGAATCGTGTTCTTTGGCTCGTAGACGTGTTTCACGCTCTTCTGAAATTGGCTAGAAGATAAAACGAAAGGGTCTTCTTAGTTTCAAATAAAATTTAAGGGAAATACGCATTATCTGTATATATGTATGTACACGCTTTACTGGTTCAAATAAAATAACACGCAGTATAGTTTTAGTACTTTCAGAATGGTGATAAGGGATGCTTGTCTAAATTTCAGCTCTTAAACGAAATACTTATAGTGATACTAAAGATGTTCGAATAATACTTTGAAATTTTCGAAGTAAGATTATTTTTTATTTTACCTAAGAATTGTTTTTAAAATGTTCATGTATGTTTAAGATACCTCATCTTATCGTAAAATTTTTATTCATTTAAAAACTGTTTATAAAGTATATTATTCAGTACAATTTCCTGAAAATACTTCCTTAACGATTAACTTTATTTATATACTCTGTGATTAATAATGTAATTATCTCAAATATTGTAAATGTTTAATGAATGATTCATTAAGGTACTTAAAACTTTAGAAAACAGTTTATATCATTTTTTCATCTCAATTATTCATAAAATATTTATTATTCCACCTGAGCTATATTGACTGTACTTGATAATTTTTTACAATAAAAAAATATGCTAGGGCAGCTTCAATATTTGCTAATGAATCATAACTAAACTCCCCGACTAAAATTTCAATTTATCAATAATTTTACTAACATTTTTAAAATTAATAATTGTTTCAACAATAAAAAATGCTTTATTATTGGTAAAATATACCCATCAAGTTACCAATAGTCAAGTTGCTAATTGCCAATAGATAGTCAAACGAAACTAAAAAAATTGGCAACTTTTTAACAAATAACTGCTACGAATTCAATGTCAAGAATTTACTTTTTGCTAGGATTGTCTGTCCCATACACTCTTAAGGTAGGAGTCGCGTGACAGTCGATCCATATAATTGTAAAATCATCACTTGGATTTTTCTGAGACAGAATTTTTTAAAAATTTCTACTGATCTTCTTTGAAGTCATATTAACATGTGTGCTAAATTTAAAGAAGTTTCACCATGTGGTTATCGAGATATTTATTTTTTTTAATTGCTACTTTAAACATGGGCTCTTATGAGAGATAAAAAAATACGACGTTTTTCAACAATTAACATCTCGATTACTAGATGGTGAACCTTCACAAAATTTGGCGTACATTTCGACATGATCTCAAAGAAAATTTTTGCAAATTAAAAAAAAATTCTGTCTCAAACGATTTTACGCGACTCCTGCCATAAAGTAAAAGAGAAAAATCGACCATTCTACAGCAAGTTGTAGAATATAAATGCATATAATAAAATATTTATCCTTGGTCTCGACGCTCCTCGTCGTTTTGGACGAGAATGACGACGAAGACAAGAGTCGAAGTTTCAATCGAAATGGAAAGACAGTAATTCATTAAAATTTTCTCTATAAAGGCTAATTATAATTGAGAGATTGAGATTATGTATTAACAAGATTGGAGTTGTGAACCGTCGATGATAATTCGACGTTAATTATAACCCGGTTGATCGATATTTGGGCACTTACCGCGGTATGCAGGAGACAAGGATTATAACTAATGCACGCGATTCTGGAGATTTCATACGTTGCGAAAATGAAACCGCGTGTCGGGAAAACGTCGAGAGCTTCGAAAGCAACGACGGGGTCGTTGCTCGAGAAATTATAATAACCTCCCCGCTTCTATACACATTACGAGAATAAACAGAAGCGAGCGATACCTCTCGATTCCTCGGCGTATTCCCGCGTGTATATTTTCCATTTAAATCCGTATTATAACATCGAATCGATTTGATTACGCTTCGGTATCTCAAATCGCGAGATTACGATGTGTTATATTCATTCTAGTGGATCCTGATCCGCAAATCGGAAATATTATCGAGGCAAAATATATGCTGTCGAGTGATATAAAAAGAGGCAAAATATATGCTGTTGAGTAATATAAAAAGAAACGAGTAAAATTTTTTTGCTTTCCGAGCCGCAATAATTAAGTCTCGTCTTTTTATTTTTCAA
>JAPYYW010004157.1:0-19349 GCA_030522545.1 Cremastinae sp. A BG-2022a
ATTAAACGAAATTGTATGAAGTATACGCTTAGAATAATTGTAAAACATCAATTCAAACATGTTGAAACGGAAAAAGCGGCCGCGTTGCTGCTCGTTATAATAAAAATGAGATCCGAATGCTTAAAAATTTATCTTTATACGCGTCAGTTATCGAAATTTCACTTTTGTGCATTTCTCAATACGAAAACCGGCTAATAAGCTCTTTTTCTTATTTTTACAAAGATTAGAGTCATGAAAATAGTTTAGCAAAATTATTACAAATTTGGGTTATATCTGAGCTTTAAAAAAAATCATTTTTTGACGTTTCTTTTCTTTTCTGTCTCTGCGCGCAATAGATTCTTGTTAGCCAAGTCCAACCCTTGTGTATAATCTCATTCTCTTTCGCGGAATTGTGGGGCCTCCCTGAGAGGATTATGTATCGTATGATATGTTCGGAACCGTTCAAGTATGCTCTCGCGCATACTCATTATCGTTGTTCCATTATACTATTGCGCAATTCCTCGATTTCGCGATGAGACTGCGCACAGAGGTGGCGTGTTTAATCATTCATAATAAGCGCAGACTCGCGGATCGCCAAATAAGACTTTCTGTCGCTTCGTACTTGATCGCTTTAAACTTTTTCGTCCCAGTTCCTGCATTCTTCGAATACAAATCTTGGAGTCTTATTTCCTTCTACACTTCATCGATCGCTGATTTTTACCGCTAATTTTTAACTCTCGCTCTAATTAAAAAATATCTGGTCGCAGATAGCAAAGAACGAACCTAGAATTCGGCATTAGAACCGCTTTTGGCAAACCGGTCGTGCCGCTCGTGTAAATGTACAATAAATTGTCTCTATAGCCAGGTTCATCCGCAACTACGGGCTGCTCGTCGCTGCCTTCTGACATTAGTTTGTCCAGATTCTTCGAACCTGGCGTAGGTTCGTTCGGTCCAGCTCCCTGCTGATACCATTCGATGTCATTCACTGAATCACGAATATCATCGATGGCTGGAAAAAGAAATTATTTTCTAAATAAATGAACAAACTAATTTCTTTCTTCTATAATAAAAAAAAATCGTATTTTAGTTACTATGGAAAATGAAAGTGTATCCTTTTTCGTATAATATTTGGAAGACTTTCTTACCCGAAGCTAATTCGCTCGCATAGATGACGCCTTTGACTTTGGCTATTGTGAGACAGTGGACGAGCAATTGCAATCGCAGGTTCGTGTTTATCAATGCGGTAACAACCCCGAGCTTTCCGAGGCCCAGCCACGTTGCTATGAACTCGGGTTTGTTTGGCATCATGAGTGCCACCGCATCCCCCTTAACGTAACCGGCTTTTTGGAATACCGAGGCTATCCGATTACTGTATTTGTCGATCTGCAAAAAAGTAATGAACAATTTTTATTCTCCGATATTTCTTCGTAAATTCATTGTTCGATTATATAAAAGTTGACCTTTGTTTTTATCTTCATTTAGCTTTTACGTACTTAATAAAATACCAGGGAAATAATAATAACGTTGTAAACTACGGAAAATAAGATAGTGCGAGTTTTGTCGTTCGAGCTTAAACGATAAGAGTCCTCATTTCGCGCAATTCGCATGCACAATTTTCGCTCGGAGTACGAGTAAGCGTCATGGAATATTTTTCAATCTGTTCGGCAAACAGCAAAATTCTGATATCTAAGATAATTTTAATCAAGGTTCAAAGTTCGTGGTCGTTTTAAACCTCGTAACAAAAAATATCTGTTCCGCCCATTTTTTTTGTTTAAAAAGTGAAAAAAAGGCACTGAAAAATGCGATGCAAGAAGATAATCAATGATTTCTTTATCATCTTCGGTATTTTTAAAAAAAGAATGAAAAATTGAGTACTCACATCAGCGTTCGTCCAAATTCTTCCCTCAAAGATAAAACACGGCTTGTTAGGATAGAGCTTCGCTCTTTCTCGGAATATTTTCATGACGGTGGTGTTGTTCTTGACGAAGCGTTTTGTCTCGCGATCGGCATTGATGTACCGATAGAGAAATCTGGGGAAAAAAATACAAAAAATTTGTTAAATTATTAATGAAATATATTACATAATAACAACGATTATTATTTTCCGTGTAAAACTTTCTATACAAGTTTTATATGGAAACAATCAATCTTTTGTGATGATTTAAATATTTATAATGAAGCAAGTTACGCATCGATCTTCCCTATGCATAATTTTATTTTTAATATAAATAGAAAAACTAAAAATTACTGTTTCTTCCCTCAATATTAATTCCGGTCATCCAGATTCAAAAAATATTTTTAGAAATATCAGACAATATTAATGCTATTAATAAAATCTCCATTATACTGCATTATTTGTATCGATCTCCATGCAGCGACGTGCGATAACAGTTCCGAGCTTGCACGATTGTAAAAATCTCGCGCCAGCAACTTCCATAAAAAAAAACATGATATGATAATAATTATTTTAAATAAAAGAATAAGAAACAGTTCACGACTTTTATTCGCGTTCAGAGTCCACCTTACGGTCAAAGTTCGTAAAAAAAAATAGAATATCATCATGCACACGACCTTTAACCGACCCTCTGCAATTTCTCCTCTCATTTCTCTCCCGATCTCCGTATCTTCGACCTCGGTCTTCCATTAAACTTCGAAAATGTCGACCTTTCACGTTAATGGCCGAATGAATGAATTAATGAAATTGCGGTTGACGTGAAAAGAAAATTAGACAAATAATTAAACGATGGATAAATAAAGAATGAAGAGAACAATTGGGTCAATTGTGGAAGATTATACTTTGAGGAATGATGATTGAAATTATGGAAAAGGGTAAAAATACGAATAATCGATGAAAAGTAGACGATTATTATCGAGCATTCTGTTATTTTCCACCCTTTCCCGAAGAGAACAGAGACGCGGATGGCGTTGAGTGGATAAATTAAAGTCTGACGATAGGATTGCACCGCTCATTGAGAACTCGCCAGGTGACTTTAAAATATTAATGTTCAAGGACAGTAAACCTCGATCTATGAATATAAGTATCCTTTTATTCGTGTACGTGTTAGTAAAAAAAGGCTCACGTGGAACAAATCACTTTGGCTGTCCCCCCCAGTGCTTCGAATTTCTATACGAAACTTCCACTCGCGTGACACGATAATATTCCAATAATTTTATCACCGTCCATTAAGCTCGTGCATGTTTATTTTGCGTTACTTTTTTTTCAGCTGCATTTAATTAATTTTTTTTTCTATTGGATTGGAATAGTTTATTTTTCATTATCACGTTCTCTATTTTTTTTACCTTTTTTTCGTCATTTTTATTTAAATGCACAATGAATTGGAGTAGTTTATTTTTCATTATCACGTTCTCTATTATTTTTTACCTTTTCTTCGTCATTTTTATCTAAATGTACAATTTTTAACAAAAGATTTCAAAGTATTTGAAGAAAGGGGTAAAAAGATGTATTATCGTTAAAAATGGCCAAGTAAACAAGACGAGTGTTTCATTCATTTCAAAATCGCACAGCAACGTGTACCAAAGGTCAATTATTATTGCAATCTTGAGATTAAAATGGAACAGAGTGTATCCAACTTATCGGGACGATTTTTAATCCAAGCTCGTTGCATAATGATAAGTATTTTCATCGGCGTTTATCTATCAAAGAGCTGCGTTTCGTTATCGCATTTTTTTCAACAGCCTCTAGATACGAATCTATTTTCTTTTGTCACTAAAATGGACAATTTGTCGCGGAGCTTCTTTTTGTCCCGAGTTTCTCGAGTTTATCGTTCCTTCAAAGTTTTCCAGATACCCGTGCTTCGTAGTTATCTATTATATATAGAAAATATGGACTATTTCCAACGGACGTACAAAGTCACCCCCGACAAATGCACGCTAAGGGAACGAGCCGGCGGAGCGAGAAAGAGAGAGATCGAACGAACGAGAAAGAGAGAGAGAAACAAAAATGGAGACAAAGTGCGCGCAGGGTTTTCGATCGATTCCCGTGTTTCGCCGTACATAGAAATCGCAACGACGAGAGGGTAAGTGCATTAGCAACGAGAGTTCCCTTTCTTGACGACAAGCTCAGACGTCAATCACGGCGGATCGGAGATTTGCAGTGACGAGGTCAGAATCGCTGCTCGCAAAAAAATGATCCGTATTTAATTGGTCTCACTAACTCGATTTTTAAATTTATTTTTTTGTGTCAAAATTTGATGTATCAAAATTGATATAAGTAAATTGTTTTTTACATTGATGAAACAATTGGTTTGTTCGTGGGCCAGTATTGATCTTTTTGGCTTATTTTTTTATCGAAGAATTATTTTTAGCGGTTTTATCGTGCATCAGAGCAGGTCAGTGTAGGCACGTTCCACTCGTCGTCCAAAACGTCCACAAAAACCCAAAACCAATTTAAGGTAGTTCTATCATAGGTACAGTCAAATTAAAAGTTGTTATCGTAATTTATCTCCTTACCATCTCATTTTTGAGATTAAGTTTATTTAGAAAAGTTGTTGCAGATTGTTTTAAGAACAGCATATTCAAAATTCAAGTTTATCCAAGGGGATCTGTACTTTTTACATATGTATGAAAATTATGAAAAAAAATGTTAACAATTTTTCAAAAAATTAGGGAAAGTTTCTTTGAAGTAGAATAAAGAGCTATGCTAAATTTTAACAAGGTTCACCAACTAGAATTGGAGATATTTAGGATTGAAAATGACAATATTTAACACGGGCTCTTATGGGAGAGTACAAAAAAATGAAATTTTTAACAATAAATATCTCGATTTCCACGTGGTGAATCCTCTTCGAATTTGATACACTTATGTATGCCATATCAAGAAATTTTTGTGCAAATTTTCAATGAATTCCTAAAAAAATGATAGTATAACGATAAAACTACCTTAAACCTCAGACGGACGCGTCAAAGAATTTAACGAGCAAGGGCGCGTGTTATCTTTTTGGACCCCAATTTTTAAACTGTTATAAAAAATACAATATACAATATTTTACAGTTTTTTTTTGTAGATAATTGTCATTTACCATGTTTTTGAATAAGTTTTGAAAAAAAATGTAATTAAAAAGAAAATTATGTTAAAAAATGTATTTAAAATAAAAATAAATATAAAATAAATGTATTTAAAATAAACGGGACAAGAAACGTCCATGATAAATCGCGAATTAATGTATTCTAAATGTTAAAAAATGTATTTAAAATAAAAATAAATATAAATATAAATATACAATAAATGTATTTAAAATAAACGGGACAAGAAACGTCCATGATAAATCGCGAATTAATATATTCTGGGATCCAAAAAGACCCCCCACGCGCCCGTCCGAAGGTCAATGAGGACAGGACGAAGACTTTGTGGGCGACGAGTGGAATTATTCCTGTATGGCTGATGGTATATAAAAAAAAAACTTACTTGATGTCGCGAGGCAAAGTTCGCAGGATAACGTAGATCCCTCGATGATATCGATAAATGATGGGCAATATTAGTGCCGCGACCGCTAATTGAGCGATTCTCACGAAGGAACCGATTCGGCTGCCGACGCCGGCTGCCATCAGGACTGCAATTCCCAGTACGAGGTAGACCAATTTTACGTCCATTCCTTACCGGGTCCCGCACCACGTCTGAAAAACGCGAATAATTCTCTCACGAATGAAGATCCAAAAAAATGCATATTATTGTCTTTTTTTTTACACTCACACTCTGACGATTAAAATCTCATTACGAATATATTCAATTTTATTTATTCAATTCGTCCTAATTTGGAATCGAAGTACGAAAAAAAACTGAAACTCGAGGCTATTTTCAATGTTTACAAGATGGCGTCGCAACTTTGCGAAATTCCGGGTTTACGAGAATCGCGAAATATTTGTTGCATTGCCATCCGAGGGAGGGAATCACGAGGGGATCGTGACTCGTTTTTATCCCCGGTAGGAAAAAAAATTCGTTTCGTACTTTTTCAGCGTACTCGCGAGCATCGGATATTCGTTGATTTAATCCGCAGAGGAGCCACGTACAGGTACGTCTCAATGTCGGTGTCCGCGAATGTCACAGAGTTTTTCCTGTGTCGGAGTACATGCGTGTTTCCTAACGATCGGCGCACGCGCCTCCGAAACGCACCCCCGCGGACAAAATGGACCGTTTCGACGTAAAAAATGAGTCGAAGTGACCTTCCGATGAGAATGAATTTTGCATTATTCGTGGAAAACTTTGAATATTGTCCGGAATGAAGAAATATTCGTGAAATGTCATTGGACAGGAGCTTCGCCGTGTGATGGCGTTTTCGCGAGAAACAACCGCATAGCGCTAGAATCGGTGCAAAGAAAAAACCTTTTTTATTTTAAGGTGATGCCGTGGATGTACCACGTGACACAAAACGCGATTTGCTCAAACTTACAAACTATTGATATTTCGCCAAAATCCAAAGATCAGCCCATTTTTGCCATTAACCTACGTTCCAACTGCCTGGAATCGTCTTAACCAATATTCCTGTCAGACATTTTTTACTATGCATCGCCAGTATCCCTTGAATAAATAAAAGTCGAGTGGGGAAAACGATAAAGCTGGAAGTAATGGGGGGAAGGTAAAAAAAAGTGGGCAACCGTCCAGTGCAAATTTCGAGCACTTGCCACCACCTGCCGGCAGATGGCACACCGACCACTATTGAATAAATAATGATAATGATGTAATTAGTGGGAAAGATAATTTACGGTGGAAAAATTATTAACGAGACTTCCCCGCTTGTATCCGGAAACGATTCGATGGAAACTCTATCGAGCTCGCTCGATGAATAAATGACGTTAGAATTATCTTAATTTGCGTGAAAGGGTTCTAATATTCCTGCACAACACGAAACGTGTCATGGGACGGTTTTTTTCGTTTTTCGAGCCCTTGGATTAGATTCCCAACCCCCGAACGGTTGCCGAGAACGTAATATCGATCGGAGCTCATGCTCGCTTTTCCTTCACGCGTTAAAAAAATCTTTCGCGACTTCAACAATCACGACATTTGCCTTTTTTTCCATTGACTACAGTTAGACACCGTTTCGTTCGTTCGCACGGGATTTGCCGATATTTCGGCACATTTTAGCGAAAATTCGAGGCTCTTTTCTACCGCGAACCGGACATTGCGTGTCGCGACCTCGCAGGACTAGACACAATTCTTCAGCGCCGTATACCTGTACGGAAACACGGACGAATCTCGTTTATTATTCACGAAAGCATTTCTCGAAGTCAATAACGGTAGGTTGACAGCCCGAGAGAGGAAGCGATAATTCATCCGTCACGGATCAGACGAGAAAAAAAGAATGAAATTCGGTATGCAACTCGTGTAAGATTGGCATCTCGGGCAACGTTTGAAGTAATCGGCCATTCGGCTTTTTCGCATTACGAGCAAAATCGATTTAATTTTCAATATAACGTTGACGCTTGGCACTCATGCACGCACAAGAATATTATTGATGACTCAAACTTACTCGTACGCGGTGAAAAAAAACGTAAATTTTCTCACAGCCGATAAACGCGCGATTCGCAACGCTCGTAACGTTCTGGAGGGCCGGGAACGACCACACGTCTCGATGGCGAGCGAGTTAACACTACGGCCACGCGCAGACGGCGTTGCGACTGAGAGCGCGCGAGCGAGCGACAGAAACGGCAGCGTCCTCTCCCGCCTCTCGCGGTCCGATTGCAAACTACCCTACAGAGGGAAACGTTTTTCTAACGTTTTTGTAATACTTTTTCGCCACTGTTAGCGATTTGTTTATTTCGATGCATGTGGCAATGATGTTGCTGTTTTTTTACCACTATCGTTATCCGTTTACTCGATTATTCTCCCGTTTTTCGTAATTTATTGCTTTGCAATCGTGAGATGCGAAAAATTGCGCAAAAAAGCATGAATATGCTGAAAGAATAGAAATTGGATGCAAAACTGTAACAGAGCTGTTATTTTTCTTTTCATTTTCTGTTGATTTACGTGAGTTCAAAGGGCGACATAACGTTTCGCGAAACCGGGCTTTAGCTATCGAAATTTTCTAAAGAATATCGTACACCGGCACTCGGCGTCGAAATGCGGCCGCGTCTTGAAGGAATCGAGCGAGGTGGTCGCCGATCGAAGTGAGTTTTTTTTTTAATTTATTATTCTTTATTGTAATATCAATTAATCGTTCAAGCACGTTTTTTGAACAATCTTAACAATTAATATTCTTTAAAAAATTAAAAATGGTAAAATTTATTGACAAGCTTACAAGTTAATAATGTAAAATAAATTTTACGATATTTCGAACATTTATTGATAAAAGTTTTTCGTAAGAAATAATACAATAATATTTTGATGAGACGTTTAAGTCTGGTAACTTAAAAACTGTTTATCACTTTTAAATTCGACACAAAAATTTTTTTAACGTTCCAAAATAACGTAACAAATGTAGCTTCTGGCTGCCATTTTTCAAATCACTCCAATTGACACTTAAAAACATATTACGAAGAGCTTTTATGGAATTGAAACAACAAAATGACGTTGACAGGGCTGAGCAATCAAACCCTTTAGCGAAAGCAGTCCGAGAATTCTTTTCGAAAAACAAATAAAGGTGCGAATGTTTGTCTCTCTTGTTTCTTCGCCCGGGGAATTTTCCTTATCAAGAATACCGACTTTATCAAGCTCCAGATTCTCTATCCATTAGAAACTTTCCATTGGGAAATTTTTAATAAATTTATTTACAGTAATTCTATCAGTACAATCGAATCAAAAGTTTTTATCTCAATTTATTTCCATTCCATGTGGTTTTTAAGCTTAAATCTATTAAGAAAAGTTGTTGTAAATTGTTTAAAAAATTTTTTAATCATAATCTTAGGACTTTTTTAAAAAACTGAAGGAAGCTTCTTTGAAATACAATAAAGAGCTATGCTAAATTTTAAGAAGGTCGTCATCTAGATTTTAAGATATTTAGAATTGAAAATTGCAATATTTAACACGTGCTCTTTTGGGAGAGTACCAAAAAATTGTGATTTTTGGCAATAAATATCTCGAGTTCTACGTAGTAAACCTCTCAAAATTAAATATACAATTGCACATTGTATCAAAGAATGTTTTTGCAAACTTTTAACGAAATCCTAAAAAAACAATTTATTGAAAGAACAACGTTCAAGCATTTATGTATGAAAACTAAAAAATATCACGAAATATTTTCGATCGATAATTGCTAATAAACTCACGAAATATTGATGCCCACCGGTTCGATGCATGAACTCGTTCCACTTGACAAAAAAGTACGAGCGACGTTCGAATTCGACGACGAGTGACTCGATGTTTATTTTCCCATGTGGCCCGCCAAACTTATTGTCGTTGCGTAAACGAATAATAAAGCTCTCGAGCGAGGACGAAGCGAGAAATGCCTCGCGTAAAATACGCCGGGAAAGCACGCACGTTCGGTCTCGTGACCGGCGTTTATTTTTTTTCCAAAGTTTCGTCAGTTCCAGCGTACCCGCGCAAAAAATCACGAGTAGAATTTGTGACGATATCAGAATAATTCGATGACTGCGATAAAAAAAAGTGTGCAACGAAGTATAAAAAAAACAAAGAAAAAATGGAAGTTTGCTGATCGCGCGTCCCGCTCCGATCGATGCACTCTCCCGAAAGAATTTTCGCAACGTACTAGCGGAACTTTGCGCCTCGCGGTGGGGCTATAAATAGAAGCACTATGGCGAGGAGCTGCGAGCATCGTTTCCAGGCTCGTATCGCTGCATACCGGAAGTTGGCAGGGCGCGATCGGAAATCCGAGCAATATTCGAAATTTCGCAGAACCTGTGGGCGTTAAAAATAAAACACGAGGGATTCGCTAATATCTTGAATCGTTTAATGTAAATTACTTTACGTAGAAAAATGAGAGGAAACGAGTATCACAAAATTATTTAAATATGTAAAATTATACCCATTTTCGTTCTTTCTTTTGCTCAACGGCTATAAGCTTCTCGTTCTACGGACAAAAGAGACTGCGATCTTGCGCCCTCGTGAGTTCGACGGCACTGCGAGCGTTCGATTGCGAAGTAACAAATTTTAATCCTACAACAAAAATTAACAAACAACAACTCTCTCATCGTTAAGCGATCAATGACGATCTAAAAGCTGTCCTCGCTCAGATTATCGCTTGGCAGGATAGCAATCGAGTCATCCGTGACCAAAGACGGAAGTGTATTTTCCGGGCACCCGAAACCTCAAATAACACGTCGATCTTAAAAAGCTCCATCGTCGTAGCGGTCTAATATACATTTAATTGGGCGTGTTTCGTTCTCAGAGCTTTCCTCGTGCCGGCGCGCGCTCGGGAACGAGAATTTTCAAATCTCGGCGCGGCCACTTCAGCTTATTATTTACAAATAAAAATGAATGGGAAGCCGCTTCTCTCCCGATCCGTTGTTTGTGCGATAGAAAAATATAGGCAGCTCTTTTCCACACCAAGCTTCCCTACCTCGTCCCTCGGACTTTTTTCGGCATTTTCCTCTTGCCTCTTCTTCTCCGTACGGAATGAAAACGACGACGAAAGGACGACGTCGCTTGCGCTTAACGTTTCTTTTTTTTTTTATACATAAATATATTCCTCGAGTCTCATCGGCATTTTTTGAGTAACATTTCACTCAGTTCGAGCGCCTGTCTCGAGCTCAGAAGCGCACCTTGCCCGCTTGGATCTGATCGTAGACTTCCGGCGTTAGTAACTGGTAGCCCGATTTGTAATCAAGGTAGTACAATTTGTCGTTTATCTTCCTCGGATTATAGCCCTCTTCCTGAAGATCCTTCTTCTTCAGCTTGAACGTTCCCGTCAGGTCGATCTTGGTCAGCGTTCTCACGAAGAGCGGTCTCGCGTACACCGGAAGTTGCTCCTTTATCATTGAACTCAGACGATTCATATCCACCGAGCTGTCCTCGTCGTAAATCGCTGCCATTCCCGCACGACCCTCCATACCTCGAATCTTTAAACAAAAAAAGTCATTTATTTTTCACAACGTTCAATGTTTTCGAACAATTTGTGGACAAAGTAATTCCTCGTAATTTCGAAAATCACGCCCATACGTCGCTAATTAGCGATTCGAATTTTATTGACGATATAAAGTTTATTATACCTCGACACCATATACGATGCAGTCTCGGTAATTGACGAGATTGCTCACGACCGCTTCGACCTCTGACGTTGACACGTTTTCGCCCTTCCACCTGAACGTATCTCCGGTTCTGTCTTTGAAAAAGAGGTAACCCAGTTCGTCAGCTACGAGAATGTCACCTGGAATAATTCGTGATATCAGTTAATTGGTCAAATTTTTTCCTGTTGACATATTATGTAGATCTCCGTCAGATCACGTTTGAAAATATTCTCAAAAGTACCCGACAAAAATGCAGAATCCCCTCGAACGAACACGTCGTGGACGACTTTGCTCTTTGATGCTTTTTCGTCCACGTAGCCAAGGAAAGCGCGGGATGGATTGTTCGGAATGATTTTTCCGATGAACACGCCGGGTTCGTCTGAAAATAAAATTTTCCCCGGTTAATTTCACGTATCGGACATTGGGAGGGAATTTTTTTTATTTCACGTGGATTTACCAGGCTTGCAAATTTGACAGAGTCCCTTGGAGTTCCTAATCGGTTCACCGTCCTCGTCCACCTTGATAATAGATATGGGATAAACTGCTGGAATGATTCTAGAAATAAAGCCGATCGCTCCGACCATGTTATCGACGTTGACTGTAAAAAACGAACATTGATAGACTCGAAAGAAAATCTGAGCTATACAGTAGAAGCGTTGACTCTAAAAATGGACTAACCGATATTAGCATTTCCCTCGGTAGCTCCATAAAACTCAGCGACTTTCGGTATTTTGAAACGATCGACGAATTCTCGCCAGATCTGGGGTCTCAATCCGTTTCCGAAAATGATTCTTACATTGTGCTGAACAGCTTCAGGCTTTTGCGGAACTGCCAAAATGTAACGACACATTTCTCCTATGTATTGTGCCACCTGGAGAAAAAAAATAAGTTGTTCTCTCAAGAAACGATCGATTCAATTTTGACTGTCCAAAGTTTATCTTCCTTACCGTGCACTTGTACTTGGCACAGTCACTGAAATACGAGCTTGCGGAAAATTTCTTTCTTATGACGATCGTCGAGCCGTGAAGCAGCGCTTGGCCGATTGACATGATTCCTCCAGCGGTATGATACAACGGTAGAGGCGTGTAAAATCTGTCAGAACTTCGGAAAGTCCCTAAGAAGTGAATACCACTAGCCATGAACATGAATCTGAAAAAGGCAAGAAACGTTCTCCGTCAATGAAAAATAGCAAATCTCAGACTCCCGAACGATTTTGCGTTTCTTTTTTTTCATCCTGACAAGTGCCACGATGTTCGTTGCAGAAAAAATAATGGGTCGCAATTTGCTAATACGCTCGCGCGCACAGGCAAGGACTTTGATCTATTCTTGCGTAACGATAAATCGTGATCTGAACATTTCGCCTGAGGCTATTTTAATCGTCCCCAGCCTGTGACCTTGATTGGAAAAAAGGTGGAATGGGGCAGATGCGAGATTGCCTCGTTGAGATATTTAAGCGCCCATTTTAATTCTATCTTCGAAAACGATCATTTTTGTTTTTTGCCCAATTACTATTTTTTCTTTTTCTTTTTGGGGAAGAGTATTTATTTTTTATCTTCACCTCGAGTTCGTTATGACCGCGGCCTTAGGCAGACCCGTCGTCCCGCTCGTGTAGATATAAACCAATTTGTCAGAATAATTCCCTCTCTCCTGGATTACCGGTGGGACCGCCGGTGCCTCTGCCACCAGGCTCGTTAAATCTTTTTCCTTCAGGCCCGACGAATTCGTCTCGAGTTCATTGCCGAATCTGTACAGAGCCATTTTGGCGTTGAGCGACCCAGCCACGTCCTTCACCGCTGTGGAAAGAAAAAAAATTGTATCTCCGTACAAAGTATTTCAATACGAATAACATAAAAAGCCTACGCGTTGAGACAAATGCGGGAATTATAAAAAAAAAATTTCAATTGTTTGCGATCCGGCATCGCGTGACGATAATAATGCGAATTTTTCCCTTCATCCTCTCTCAATGAATTTCGGTGCGTGCTTCGTCCAATTCCGAACTAACGGTACAAAGTGCAAGGGGCAGAGAGCGAGTACAAGTCACGGGTTACATTTTTCGCGAGATCCGAGACTCGAAGCTTGAAAAATGAAAAAATTTCTCGAAATATGCAAAGACGCGGCGGAGACTCTTTGCACGTTTGACATTTAATTGAATTATCTCACCGTCAGCTATTTCGCTGCCGTAAATGAGAGCCTGACAATTGGCGACATTGATGCTATGCAGAAGCGACGCCTTTCGCAAATTCGTGTTTATAAGTGGAGTGATGACTCCGAGTTTGCTCAGCCCGAGCCAAATCCCGACGTACTCCGGTTTGTTTTCCATGAAGAGCGCGACCGTGTCGCCCTTTCGATATCCATGGCTCTTGAATATCGTTGCGATCTTGTTGCTGAAGTCCTCCACCTTGAAAAAAAAAATCAAAGAATGAAGATTGAGACAATGAGATCTCGCGAGGAAAAAGTTGTGGGAAAGAAAATCTCGCGATTGTTCTTCTCTCACGGGCGCGCACGGGAAACGTCTTTCTCTCACAATATTCAATATTTGCGTCTACACCAAAGATGTTTTCTGCCTCGGGGTCCATTAAACACTCATTAGCCACTGACATATTCAACACAATGAACGAATCGACAACGCGATTTGTTTTCAACGCACTGTACACGTCGCTCAATGGCCATGACCCAAAAAAAATAATTATCGTTAACTTTTTAACACGTTGAACATTTCTTACCTCCTGGAACGTCCACTCTTGATCCTCGCAGATGAAGCAAGCCTTGTTGGGATGGCGAGCGACATTTTGCCGAAAAACGTCGGCAACGCTCCGATTTTTCTTCTCATGGCCTTTTATCGTCAGCACGAGCTTGGCGTATCGTGTCAAGGCCCTGAATAAATAATCGATGCGTTAGCGAGTCCCAAAAAACGTATAAAAATTTTAAAAAATAAATTAAATATATATATATATATATATTTGCGTTCAATAATTCTATTTCAATGTCGGACCAATTTGCACTTTTTTTCTCTCTCGGTTCATTTTTTTTATCGCCGTGAAAATTAACACGTTCGAAGATAAAAAGTGGCGAGGGGAAGAAAAGTGCGTCGATGAAGAATTGAATAATTAATACGAAAGGAAATACAGTGGGACGTGGGAGGGGTCATCGAATAATTGAATCGAGTTCATTCAAGTGCGTCGTGACTCTCGCGTCGTCCAGAGCTCGGCAGGGGGTTCCTTCTTTTTTTTCTCTCTCCTTCGCGTACGTAAGCCCTGCACACGCTCCGCGCGACGCATCAAATAATCGTACCACAGCTGTTATTTACTTCCTGGTATTATCTATCGCGTTTGCATTTAACATTTTTTTCAATATTCTCCATCCAGATTGCACTTTTTTTCGTCTTGATGAACAAAATACTCATAAAAAGATTTAAAAAATTTTTTATCTTAAATCTTTACGATTATAATTTTTTTTAATTTACTTTATTATTAAAAATTAAACATCATCGTTAATTTATCACATTTTTGTTATCTACGGGAAATTTCTTATGAAATATTTTAAATAATTCAATTTAAAAAATTTTTTGCAAAATGAAGAAAATTGCACTAGAATTATGTCATTATATATCAATTATTTTTCAAGTTGTCACGTCTCGAAGATAGTCATTTGACAATTATTTTCAAACGTTCCGTCTCCATTACAATTTCGGAATAAAAAGTACAGATAAACATTCTTCTGTCAAAATGGAATGTCTGGTAAAAATTTTAAGTCGATACAACGGCTAATTGTCGAGTTTTGTAGACACAAACGTACGGAGGTTAAATTTTTATGTACAAGAAGAATAGAAAATTTTTAATGTTTTTCATTCACTAAAAAAGTATACGGTGAAAAAAAAAACATTACTCGGTAAAAGTAGAGATATTAATTTTATTTGACGTTGAAGTTTGTGTAAAAGCGCGAGATCTCGAAAGGAACGAGGGAATCGGGTTTCCGCGGGTACAAACGGGAGAAACTTTCATTTCGTGACTTTCACCGTGTATAAAACTTTGCGTACTTTTATTGTGACGAAAATAATCGAGATTTGCATACTGCTAAGTCTCACGTTCGGCGATGTATTTTTTTTCCCCCCTTAATGCACATTTGCGAAATTATTATTTTCACGGTGGATCTTTGCCTGGTTCTCGCACGATAAGGCTCGTAAAAGCGTAAAAATACCGCGAGTCGCTCTCTCTCTCTCCGTCCCGCGCGCACGACGAGTTCCCGTTACTCCCAACCGTCGTCCAGCACGGAGTTTGTCCACGTCCAGCTCGAGATTGTGAAAAATAAATAAAAACAGAGGCAAAACTCGTATTGTGATTTATTAAAAATAACAACACGAAATATTTTTACTCCCGAGAGAATAATTTATCGCGGTAAATATTTTCGGAAACTCGTCGAGTTAGCAAAAAAAACCTCTGCAAGAAAAAAACAGGAAAAAAGACGTTAAAAAAATAACAAGAAAAAACCAGATTACGAGCCACGTAAAAAAATTGTCTTGCAAAAAGTCTTGAAAACAAAAATGAAGATTCGAGTCGAATTTGTTTTAGATCGAAGTAAATAAAGGCTGACCTTTAATTATATTGTGAAATTTTTTATTAAATTCGGGGGAGAAGACGAGGGAGAGAGAAAAAACGAGACGAAGGATGGGCGAGAAATGAAGTTTTTCGTGATAAAATGGTGGAAAAAGCGTAAAAAAAAAGATTGAGAAAGAATGAATGAATGAATGAATGAATAGTATTTATTGTTCCATGACAATGCCTTAGACAAATAGTTATATAATAATGTGACAAAAAAAAAGAGAGATAGAGAGACTAACCTGACATCGCGCGGCGCGGTTCTGATCGCGACGTAGAGCCATCTGAGTCTTCCGCCGGCGACGAAGTAGGCGACGAGGGCGACGAGGCCGAGTTGGAGAACGAAAATCGGTCCCATAAATATCCAAACGAGGGAAAGAAGAGCGACGATTACAGCGGCGAGTAACATAGCAAGGAGGATGCTCCGTAGCAGGCGAGCGACTGTTCCGAAGCGTCCGCGGACACGTGGTACTGGCCCAGGTAACGATGCGTCGCTGTTGTCGCTCGCTCCCTCTGCCTCGTTCTCGAGGATCGACGAGACCGTCTCGCTCGTTATTGTCGAGCCCCGACGACTACACTTCTCTCCCCTCTCGATGTCCTGCCCAATAACATACACGTGTCAAATTTCCACCGCACGTACGCGACACGAGGAGAAAAATGAGGAAACGGCGTGAACAGGTTTTGCCTCGGCCTTTTTTTTTACACAGAGAGCGTTTTCCCGCCCGAATATCTCGCCCCAGAATCAATGAAAAATATTCACGAAATAAAATGACTCATTTTCCAATTTCAACTTAAAAATCCGTCTTAACTTCAAACTTCATTATCTTATCTCTCGGAATACCGTGGCATCACCCGATTCCATTTACGACTCGATTTTAACGAGTATTTCTCGTAATGCTTTTCCACCGATTCGAATCGCTCCTCATTTTCCGAGCTTGCTAAACACCTACAAGCTCGATAACACTGTCTCATTTTTGAGGACGTTCCAGAACGTGCATAACCTCCAAAAAACCTGTTTTTTTTTCTTTTCTTTCTTCTTTTTGCCCGAGCCATCGTAACACCCGAGCCTCGTTTTGGTCGTTTCATTCGAAACATGGAAAAAACGCACGATTTGCGATAAGTGGTATCGCATGTTATCCGAGCAATGCTGCATTCGTTAATTTCGTTCGTTCTCGTTTTTTGCGCTGTCACGAATAAAGGTCATCGACAATTACGGTTGATTCCAATTTATCGGACGTGCCTCGTGAGTTCGGTGGAAATACGAGAGCGTCTTTTTTTCGCGACTCGGTATCGGCAGTATGAATTTTTTTTACAAAAAAAAATAAATAGATTGATGTGTGATAGCTAAAAATCATGCATACTCGTCGAGAAAGTACAATGTAGGCTATTTTCATTTTCGTTTTCATCTAATGTAACTTACGTCAAGCCTCAACACGTGATGTGCAGACTTGAGAGCAACGAGGAACCATTTTCTCAATATTCGTTCGAGACCCGTAATGAGGCCGTTACCCGGGACCGGTTTCGTTGAGCGAAGATCCGAGATTAACGATAAGAGTTATTAGCGAAAAAGGTCTTGCGACGGAGCAGGTGGCGAGCGTCTCGCTGAGAAGCCGACAACATAGCAGGACGAATTTTGTGCATCGCTCGTTAAAATAAAAAGGAAGAACGGAAAAGTTTATCAGCTGCGATCGAGACTCTAATGCTTAATAATTGAATCTTCGTATGGAAACTCTTTTATATAATAATTCACTCGGGAATCTCGGAAAAAGACGCGCGCGAATCCTCATTGTGCGTATCTCGCCCCACGACTGAGACGGGGGCAAGCGATCGATACTGACTTCTACCACCAACTGGCGGACAAATACGGAAGCTCGACGCGGCGCAACCCCCTTTCCACCGCCCTTGCTCGTCAACGTTTTTTCACGCAATTACGAAGCAATAATCGCGGTTAAAAATTAAATTACAGATTCTCTCTTTACTTTTATAAGAAACATTTTGTGAAAAATTATCAAAATGAAGAAAAAATACACTTGACACGCTTTGAAGAACGAGAGAAAATCTCGCTGAATTTTCAATTTTTTAGCGCGCGTCTCCCAGCGCCGCTACTCGACTATTTTCTTAACGTTACACGGAAAATGAATAAATAGATTAAAATCGGTCTCACGAATCTCACACAATTTTATCAATGATTTCTCGTTAGCGTTGATGGAGAAAAGAATACGGTTTGCTAGTCGCGATGAGAAGGTAACGACGAGTGCACTCTCGCGTGACAACCAGCAGGGACAAAGAAAAATGCGAAAGCGATCGACCCAGTGACCAACTTGAAAATAGCGCGCTTGACTACGGCGCAGGAGCGTTCGCGGATCTCGCAGATATAGAGAAATAGAGAGGACGCTCCGGCGAGCGGTAAAGTGCAACGGAGCAATTTTCGAGATGAATCTCGCGGGTGAGCTTTCACCGGGCTCGAGTGTGCGTGTGAATACGTGTGTGCTGAAAATGACGAACGACTCGGAAGTCGCGAGCGTTCCGGCCACTTTTGACATACGCTCGGAACCGTTGCTAAATTTCAATCCCACGTAAGGTAAACGTACCAATAGTTGAACAATTTTTGCTATATTATTTTTAATATTAGAATTATTTTTTTCTCAATAAAATTATTTCCTGTACGAGAAAGTGTATTTTTCATAACTTTAATTTATTGGCAAAAAAATTCGCTCTACTTCTAGAGACAGGATTGATTTTCTGTCCAACTATTGGGACACTTTACATATTTAAACGTTTATGTATTTATTTACTAGTAATATTGTTTAAAATTAATACAGTTCACTACCCCAATAAGAACGCAAAAGCCCCCAAGGGGAAGATTTTTATGGCCCCCCACTCCGTGCGCGCTTCGCGCTCGGTGACTCGTTCTACTCGAGCTCGGAACTCGAGTCAGAGTGGGGGAAGCGCTCGAGCGAAAAAGCATGCAAGCGTTCTTATTGAATCGTTCTTATTGGGGTAGTGAACTGTACATTGAATGAGTTTTGGATCGCTAAAATATCAGATAATAGTTTAGATATGAATTGGAAATAGATTTTTTTGTTTGAATACTAAAAAAAAAGATAAAGCGAGAAAACCCTTAAGGGGTTTCGGTATCGTTGGCGAAAATAAATGAAGTTTTACATATTAAAAGTATAAGAAATCGAAATTCATTAAGAACGCGATGAAAATTTGGAAGAAAGTTCTTTGCCACTACACAAATTTATATAAATTCAGAAAAAAAATCGTCTACATTGTTTTCGTGTAAAGTGTTGAAGTTACATTCTTATACACAGAAAGTATAGCTATATTATCTAAAAAATGATATTTCATGGTTCAATAATTAGAAAAATAATTAGACGAAAATTCTTAAAAAAATCGTGTTTACGCAATTTCATATGAAAGAATATCCTCTCCAAATTTGAACGAATTTTTATTATTTCGTTATAACTATCGAAATCCCTTAAGGGGTTTCGGTACCGTTGGCGAAAATAAATGAAGTTTTACATGTTAAAAGTAAGGGAATCGAAATTCATTAAGAACACGATGAAAATTTGAAAGAACGTTCTTTGCCACTAAACAAATTTATATAAATTCAGAAAAACAAAATCGTCTGCA
>JAPYYW010004158.1:0-12261 GCA_030522545.1 Cremastinae sp. A BG-2022a
CGAGTCAGCGAGCGCGAAGCGCGCACGGAGTGGGGGGCCATAAAAATCTTCCCCTTGGGGGCTTTTGCGTTCTTATTGAGGTAGTGAACTGTATTTTTATCTGCATTGAGAAAGAAGTATGGTAAAAATAAAAGTGAAATTTTAGTTAATTTTTTAAATGATATTAATTTTTATATAGATTTTTTTTAATATTTATTTAATATTATATTACTAATTTATTTTAAAATTTGCTATACATGTACACGATTTTATTATAGACTAAATATATTTTATTTTGATCCAATTCTAAATACATTTTGATTAACTATAAAAATATATTTAATGCCGAAATAATTGGGATAATTGTCACTTTATATGTTTCTCTATCTAATATTAGATAAAAGCTTAAGTGAGAAAGAAGATTTGTCTTTTATTATCAAAAAAAGAAAAAAAAATTAATTTTTTTTCTTCCTCATATTTATAATGGCTGTTTGAGAGAAACGATTATGAACGAACGTCAAACAAAAAAATTACAAAATAAAATATTTTTTATTGAACAAAAATTATTTGAAATAAATTAAAGACTAAAATTCCTAAATATTATATTATCGATCAAGATTATTTTGCGGAGAAAAATAAAAGCGTGTAATCGTAGAAATGTCTCGATGGCCCCCAGGAAATTCTAGCGAGGCTTTTTTTCGCCTTATTCTTCCACCGAACTCGAAGAGACGATGTCACTGCGGACAGAAACGCTCGACGCGCGTCGCTCGAGAGGGCTCGAACCCCATTGCGCGAACGCGGACGAGCCCTTGCTATATTTCCACCGTCCTCTAATAGCTCACACGTGTCCAAGTGGGCCTCCCAAAATTTCTGCCAAATTCCGCTCAATAATAAAAAAAATACAAGCATCGATAATAAAACGATTCGTCTATAGAGCGCGCTTAAAAATTCAGAAACCTTAAAATGTATTTCTTTTGTGAAAAACGGTGATAAATTGTCAGCGAGTACAATAAAAAATAAAAGTTGCGTCGAAAGTCAGAGAGTGACAAAACACGCTCGTATAGTCCGCATATGGCGAGACCGGGAAGAGATTCGGAGGACGGATTGCGCCAAAATCGATGACGCAAGAGAAAAAAGAGGGTGGGCGAGAGCATTAAACGTCATAATCGGATTACTTTATTCGGAAGGCCGCACGCTCCGGATTCACGGGAGCATCAATTTCGGAGCGGGCGAGACTACGATAGAGACACGAGCGAATAATATTCGGTCGCGTCAAGACACACGTGCCGCGACTGCGAAGCTTTTTTTGGCGGCCAATCGTGTTGACTTTACAAAAGAGGACTATATCAAAAATCCAATATTCCGCCTTTCATTCTCCCCTCGAGAATTGCCTCGAATTTTTTCAAGCGTGTTTACTCTGTTAACGTTTAACAACATTTTTTTCGTCGTTCACGTGTCTACTGGCTGTTTAAATAAATTCGAGCTCGGCGCGATGGCCTTTCGTCTTCTCTCTATTTCGTCGAGTCGACAGACTGAGAGAACGAATAATTGCGATCGCGGAGTGGAGAGCATGCTCTTATCGGTGCGTGTGTACGAACCAAACGGAATGGAGGAGGACGCGATGAGTGAGTGGAATGCCAAAATCAACGGAATGTGCGAAGAAGAGGCCGAAAAAGTTAAGGTAAAATCGTTTCAGACAGAATTTCTTAATAATTTGCACAAATCTTCTTTGAGGTCATTTCGAAATGTATGCCAAATTTTATGAAGCTTCACCATCTAGTAATCGAGATATTAATTGTTGGAAGTCGTCGCATTTTTTTATCTCTCGTATAATAAGAGCCCATGTTAAAAATGTCAATTTTTTAAAATAAATATCTCGATAACCAGATTTGAAGCCTCTTTAAATTTTGCACACATGTTAATATGATGTCAAAGAAGATCAGTATAATTTTTTGAAAAAATTATATCACTAAAAAATTCTTTACCTTAAATTCCCAAAATCCAGACTCTGGTTTTTGCTAAATAGTTTTCATTGTCTTGAGTCTTAGTTTGGCTATCAATTGGTAAAACTTTTTGAAATGTTTTGAAATTATTGTCTATATAAAATGAACACTACTACGAATTTATAAAAAAAATTCACAAGAATCTTATCTTATATCTTACATTAAAAAAGGCCTGTAATCGATTCATCAGAATAGAGCGCTTTATGCAAAAAATCAGGCTGGAGGTCCTCAGCTCATATAAAAAAACTTTGCAACACAATTTTATATTATTTATATCAAATATACCTGAATAGTTCGGGGATCGTAAACATAAAAAAAAGAGAGAAAATTCGTCGAGCGTGACGAGGAAAAAAAATTTTCAAATTTTCGTTAATCGCTCGGTCATTAAGGTTTCCATGGTGATCGGTCGAGATCGAGGGAAAAACCTAATTAGGTCTTAATCGGTTTTATGGTGCAATTTGGAGTCAGTAGGCTGTTATAAAGTGTCGGGGTAAGACGTGTCGGGTCTCGCCGGGTAGTTTGTCACCGAAAAACATTTCTTAAAAATTCGACAAGTTCAATTGAGTGTCAGTTCCAGTAATTTTTAATCATACGAAAAGTGAATAGTTAAGTGTTCCAAATTTATAATATCGCCGAAAATACTTTTTAAAAAATGTTGGTGCGGATATATTCTATATTAAAAAAGAGATAAAACCTCTAATCAATTAATTGGAATAGAGTGCATTATGCAAAGTTGTATGAAATATGCGCCTAGAGCAGCAAAATATCAATTCAAACAGATCAAAGTTGTCGCTCGTATTTAAAAATTTGTATTCAGTGCAAATTTACGAAATCTCCATAAGAAGCTAAATCTCTATAACTTTAGAATTTGATAACTCTTAAACCATACAGTAAAACAATTTCAAATTTGGCACAATATTTTTTCATGCGATTAAAAACAAAATACCAAAAATTCATCGAATTCTCATATTTTTAAAAATGTCGCTCATTCGCTTAAAATGCGTATGTTAAATAAGGGTAGAGAGAATATTGTGTGGAGCAACTCTCGGCTACTGTTTCGCG
This sequence comes from Cremastinae sp. A BG-2022a, assembly GCA_030522545.1. NCBI lineage: Eukaryota > Metazoa > Arthropoda > Insecta > Hymenoptera > Ichneumonidae > Cremastinae sp. A BG-2022a. Next base: position 3,045 of record JAPYYW010004158.1, read on the forward strand.
ATACGCCGGCAAGAATTCGCCGGCGAGAGAGAGAGAGAGAGAAGAAAAGTCGATCTTGGCGAATTGGTATTTAAAAATATGCGGGACGACAGATGCGGTTTTCGTGTCGTGCGCTTTCAGTGCATCCCATAAATATGATAAGACCCTATTGAGAGATATACGAGCCTCCACGAGGGAGAATCTCTCTCTTTCTTCGCGCTCCCACCTACTGCGCTCGGTATTATATATACATATTATTTTATTATCAATGGTACGGGAAACAGCGCTCGCGATACCAGCCGCGACGATTCCGGTATCGGAACGAGCTTCCACTTTTCATCCATTTATTTATCTCAAATCGAATGAAATGGAATCGATGCGCATTCGACGCGGCGATTGAATGGAAAATACATCATTAAGAAGACACTTTTTTATGTATTTAGAAAAAGGTATTGATCGTTTTTAAGATTGCTTTCCGTTTTTTTTTAAATTTTTTTATCGTTTCAAGAATTCAGGTAGGAGAATATTCCGATCAATTTTGACGCTCGTGCGTCGATTAAAATACACTGGAAAATATATTGGACAGACTTTCATGTGAAAAATACTGATTGTGAGTATTTAAATCATTATTTTGTTTATATTTTTGGATTCCTGTGGAAGGAAGGTAATATATTGGCTATTGACGTTATCGATTCAATCCGTTTCGGAAAATATATGTCACAGTGACGAGACTTTTATGTGAACGTTATTGTTATACTTTTTCAATGTTATTGAGGGTTTATTTAAGTTTTATCAAACATTTTGTTATTTTCTAAAAATTATATTTGATGTTATTTTAATTTTTTGACATTACTCTGATATTTCATTTATTTTTTTCAATTTGATATTTTCTCTAAATCTGACGTCTTTAAATATTACGTCTCTATTTTTAAGGTTATATCTTTTATTTTTAAATGATGTAAAATAATAACGCACCAACGTGTTTGGTAAAAAATGTAAGGCGGTTTTACTTACTGATTTCACGAGGATAGAAATCGATGTTTTCAGCAACAGTGATGGACAGAGCTCGATACTTTACTGAGAAATGAACATTTTTCAACAGATGTTTCTTGCACCATCGATGAAATAAACATTCACCTAATGAAAAATTTTCATTTCTCAGAAAAGTATCGAGCTTCGTCCATCCCTGTTCAGCAATAAAACTTTGTTTACATTTCTGGCAGTCCACTCTGTTAAGTGGCAATAAACGAACGAGAATTAATACGAAAAATTTAGTATCAGGTACCTGAGCTGAATTTGGCATACCAAAACATCATTTTATGACCCATAATCTGAATATCATTGAGCAAATCGGTCCTCTATAGTACATTTTCGATAAATCTGGTTTGAGAGGAAGCAAAATTATTTCAAGAAATTGATACGTAAATATAAAAATTTTACAAACATTGCTAAAATACTTGTTACTCAATATATCATGAAAAAAATTATAGTAAAGAAAATTTTTTATAAAAGAACAAGTCTAGATAGTAAATTACTTTACATCAGGGTAAATCTTTGCATTCAGAAAGAGGAAAAGAAAACATAATTTATACGAATTTGTTAAAATGGAATTTTTTACGAACAAAGTTGCATATAATGTGCATAAAAAAATCGAAATTTTCATTAGAATGGTGTTAAATTAACATAATTTTAACACCAAATTTTTTACATATATATCCAATTCCAATTTTTGAAAGAAACATGTTATAATTGTAAACATTATTCTCTCAGTTTTTCTTTCGAACCACTTTGAAAATCATTAATTATCATAAGTAATTTATTATTTACAATTATAAAAATTTATGTGAAAAAGTATTCCTGTAAAATTCGACAAATCGAACGAAATAAGCAAGAGAAATGTAATTGCGGAGACGTTTTTAAAAAAACCAGTTAATTTTAAAGAGCGTGCATAATTTTAGAATTCCAAGTGGGAAAATACTCCGGCGATGGCAGAAAAGTAAAATGGAGTCGGAGCGCGGGAGGGAGAGAGAGAGAGAGGTGAATCGGTGGTGGTGCAGGACGTGACAGGTTGCGCTTATGATCGATAAAAGCGTCGCGACGCCGCCGCCGTCGAGCCGAGGGCGTGTCCGCGTCATTCCGCCCCCGCGGCTCTCCGGCCATAAGAAGAGCGCCGACACCTCTCGCCCAAAAATTTTCCAGATTTGCCAAACACCCACGTAAATTATTTTCTCATCTCTGTGTGAAAAAATTTCGCGGAAAACCCGGACTTTTTCCTTTGATTATTCTCACTCTCGTTCCAAAAAGAGTATACGCGAAACGCGCTTCCCTGGGCAAAAACAAGAGTAATTTAGTTCTCGAGCCGCCAAATCTGGAAAGATAAAATCGCGGCGGAGGCGAACGAGGGAAGAAATAAAAGTCGCGAGAGGATGGTCCTGCGCCGAGAACCCGGAGAGACTTTTTGGCCTGGAGAATAAACGGATTAGGAGGGTCCTGTCGGATGACTAAGTTCACGAGTGGGGCCGCAGCGGCGAATTTGTACTGTAAGGTGAACGGACGCTCGCACAACAGGCGCTACCATTTCCGAGGCTAAATCCAATTTCGTCTTAACGTTAACTCGATCCTCGTGCGTACGGTTACACGCTCAATTGAGCCTCCGTTGCCCAACTATCTCGCTCCTACCGCAGCCTCTCTCGCACCACCTTCGCACGACAAGTACCTCATTTTTCTTTACGAAAAGCACATTGACGATGAAAAAAAAGGGTCTTGAAAAGAAAAAAAACCTTCGGAATTTTCACTCCGAAGGAAGGTGAAAAATGATTATTTAAACATTCGTGGGGAAAATTCGTGCTGGAACGATATCCGTGAAGACGTATCACGGAACTTATTTGAGAAATTTTTCTCAAAGGAGACGCGGCGAAGGTAGGGAAAGGGAGAGAGAAGTGTGTCTCGGAGATTTGAATAAAAAATGTTGTGTCAGCGCGGATGATTGGCCTCTCGCGCTTCCACACAGTCTCATTTCTCACTTTGTTATTCCGATCACTCGGAATAATTCACGCTCGAATATTTGTTAACGGAGATCGATCGCCGCCCGAGACTCTCGCTAAATCTCCGCCGGCAATATTCTCAGATACGCTCTCGCTCCGTTTCTTCATTTTCGTTAAGGTACAACCGCAAAATCGTGTCAAGACACAGATTTTTTTTCAAAATTTATACTTTTTTAAATGTCACATGAAAACGTGTGCCAAATTTTATATTATTATACAATATTGAAAATCGTCGCTTTTTTATATAATCTTCCTTAAGAGCCCGTGTTAAAAGTATCATAAAAAAACATTAATAATTAAATAAATAGAGCTAAATAAATGGTATAGAGCTTCTTTAAATTTTGGGTACACTTCAACATAATGATAAAGAAGATTTTTAAAATTTTTGAATAAATTTTAATTTACACAATTTGATTTAAATAAGTTCATACTTAAAATTAATACATTCATTTACAAAAGATTAATTTAAATTAATTAATTTATTCAAAATTAATTTAAATAAATAAATGTACTGAAAATTAATTAAAATAAATTAATCCTTCCATCTCAAGAAATTTCCAGTGATGATTTTACATTTAGTTAATACGTAAGAACAAATTTTTGAATAGACCGCCTTAAGAACGTGCACGCTAAGAGATTTATCATTTAACTTGTAATCGTGACGTTTGTCTATTTTATTATGAAATTTGCAGTAAATTTGCGATCGAATCATATATTTTTTTCGTCTTTATTTTTGCTGGGAACTCGGAAAAATGAGTTACGGAGAGGAAAATTTGGCAAATCTAATGAGCGGAGCGAGAAAATGCAGAGTACGACGGAAGATCGGAGGGAAATATAAGAGGGAGAATAAAACGGGCCGACTTGGCAGTATTCGTAAAACTGGGGATAGCGAGGAATCGGGAGTGTCTTTGTGTCGTTGCGTGTTGTGCTGCGGGGATTGTAACGGCGCACGAGCGAGTCCGGTTTATCGAGCTGGAACAACAAGCGGCAATCAGGCATAACTCGATCATTTCATTCTTCTGGCTAGCTCGCCGTGTACTCCCTCAACCCCACGAACTCTCACTCTCTCTCTCTCTCCGCTCTCCTACCCTTCGCTTTTTCTCGTCTCTTTGCCCGGCATCTTCCGACGACGATCCGCACCCCGTGAAAAAAATACGCGGAAACTCCTAGTCAAACACGAAATAAATTATGCTCATTTTTATTTATTTTTTCATTTTCATCCGGATGAAATAAAAAATAAAAAAAATTAATGATTTTCTGTTTCAACTTACATAATTGGCTGAATCTGTCATATTGGCTGATTCTTGATCACTTTTTTTCCAACAGGATATATAATTATTCTGAGAATTTTTCATACATTGTAAAATAATGGTTACTATCATAAAAGTGAAAATTAATTAAATTTTAATTAGTCTAATTTGTCCATTGTGCTTTTTTATTGCACAGTGTCATAATGTGAAAAAACAGGATGCAAAATATTGACCAACAATACAAAAATATTTCTATTAATTTTCAGCAATCGTTTTGCATATTTTTGATGATGTCAAATATAAATGTCTCCAGAGGTTTTTTTTCAGATAAATTAATTAGTTTATTTTGCTCGTCGCGTACTTTTCTGTCGGACAGTGCGTCAAAAGATCAGAAAAAAGTGGGATGGGCTCGCCGGTGAGGGATCGATATGGTAAAGAGACAAGTTGTAAATATGCACCCTCGTGGAAAAGCCAACAATGCGAGGCTCGCTCAAAGAAAAACGACGAAATTCGATCGACGTTGCTCCCCCAGTGAAAATTTCATCGACCACGATAATTCTAGTGATTACGCCTTATATACTCTCGCGTACGAGCCGGCCATCGATTTTTACGAATTGTCCCGTGCGTGCAAAATTTGGGCGTTCTGTTGACAATGCGACAATTGCTGCCTTGCGAATCTCAATCCTTTCCCTCGCAATTACTCCTTCATTTATTTCATCAATTCACGAAGAAAATATTTTTTTAATTAACCACATTGCAATATTTTATACAAAAATTCATCACTTTTTTCCCCAGTATCTCGTTATCAACAAATATAATTTTCTTACAAAGAAGACAAAAAAATAATTTTCTTTCTCTTTAAATTTTTTATTTTTATTTGTATTTTTATTTGTAAATAAAGAGTTACCAAAAAATAGTAAATAATCGATAAGAACTCGTGAAGTAAATAATTACCAGCGTGTTTTAAATTAATCTTCAAGTCTGACGTTGAAAGCTCAGTGGAAGAATTTCTTGCTGGGATACGCGCGAATTACATGGTCGACGGATTCTCCGTGCGAGACCACCGGGTAACATTATTTCACTTGTACCACCCAGAGGGGATTTACACTCGTATCTCGCCGCATATTCAGCTTCCTTCTTCGAGCTTTAATCCCGTTATCCGCCGATCGTGCGCACCTACACTCGACCTCCCCTATTCCGCTCTCCCTTTGAATTTTCCACATTCGCATATCATTTTTCACCCAACTTTCCAACGCGCTTTTGAAAAAATTTGGAAAATTTTTGAAAAAACAATGCTGAATGGCAGGTGAAAAAAATAAGGGCGCAGGATTAAAAAAATGTATATAGTGAACGACTCTCGAGAGTTGCACACACGAAGTTTCCACTTGCCGAACTGGTGGACAATGGAGCGAGCTCCCCCAGTCCAGCCCTAATCCTCAAATTGAAATCTCCTCGACGGCTTTTCCAGGACGCTTGTCAAAGACAAAAAATGTGCAGCGCGAATTTTCGAACGAGCGCGGACGGCCTCTTGAAAATTTTGCGACTTTATGGCCAATCCTCGAGAGCTGTTCGCTTGAAAAGTTCCAAAGTTCAAAAAAGATAAGTATTGAGACACAATACAAAATGACTAGCAGGTTACAGTGATTTTCAATATTAAAGTTGATTAAAAAAATTAAATATCTGGATTTTTTTTCATTTCTTAATTTTAAAAATCTTATTTGAACATAATTGTTTTCAATATTTCATTTTATTTGCACTTCCAAATGAATCAGGTAAAATTCATTTTTATTGTTTCAAAGGTTTTTGTATAAATATGTAGAAATAAATAAATTAATAGATATTTAATAAAATAAAACGAAAAAAATATTGTCATAAATAAAAAAAATAATATTGAAAATCTTCAAATTACAGACACGACTTTTCTACGATTTATACCATATATTGGTGATATTTAAATTAAGTTTTTTTTTGTATAAAAAGGAGATTTTTGATGGCGAAGTGACGAGGAAAAGGGAAAAATGTCGACGATGGTAAATATAAATCGAGCGTGAATTCGCTTACCCCGTAGGAATTGAGATGAAAAAAAAGGAATATAATTTGGAAGGGGTTCAGAGCGGTGGAAAGACGAGAAGAAGAAAAAGAATAAGAGAAAACGAAAAAGATCGTCTCGACGATCTTTCGCGTCCCTCGAACTTTTAGCTGGTCGAAGGGTGACGGTGGCTCTCATTTGGAAATGAAGCGATACCGCTCGGTTTGCCAGGAAGGAAGAAAATTATTGTGCGACGAGTCGTCGAAGAATGAAGCAAAGACGGAAAGAGAGAGAGAGAGAGGAGAAAGGAGAAAAACGGAAAAGGCCGGAGGGTAAAAGAGGCGAAAACTTTTTATTTTCTGCCCGAATTTGCATGCTAAATTTGCGAGTTCGATTCCGAGGAGTCTTTGATCCTCGAATTCGCGTCTCGGCTTGATTAAAGAAACTTCATTTGCGCTCTTTGGCAGGATCGATCGACGAGAGCCCAAATCTCGAATTTCCGATCGACCCGACCGATGGAAAAATTCCCAATGAATGGCCAGGGCGTATCAATTATCGCGTGAACAGGATCGTCGCGTATGTCGCGACATGTGCTCTCTTGCCCGCTTACATCCTTACTTACAATCGTCTCTATTCTCTCCCCTCTGATTCCCTCTGGTCTCGAATCCAGGGGGAGAACTCCAACGCCGGATTATCTGTGATCCGACGAACCGGCTAATACCCTGCACTAAACACCTACCCAATAAATACACTTCGTGCTCTTTGACAAATGTACTCCGATACGACTTATTCGTTTCGATCGCTTTTAATTTAATTTTCATTTACGATAACACGGTTCTCGAATTGATCATTCAAAAAATGTCAAATCAGGTTGAAGATTACACTTTTAATTGATTTGTCAATTTAAAAAATGTGCCAAATAACAACTTCATCAATATTTCATTCTCGTCATGACAATAAAAGTGATATTTAATAAATTAACAAAATTTCTAAATCAAATTCGAAAATCTTATATCGTATTTCTTTTCGTCTGCAATTATACTAAATGTATATTTATTTAATTATAATCAATAAATGATCATTTAACTCTACTAATTTACAATAAAATAATTCAGAAACTATGCAATTTCACAATTTAATTATTATCTGCTCATAAATAATCTGTCGAATCGTACTCTAAACATCTAAATGTCATTTATACTTTCGTTTGAAGCACAGATATGAATGAAATGAATAAAAAATTTCTATTCGCGATGAGGATAAAAGTCACGAAGAAATAAAAAAAAAGGTCTGAATCAAGTTGCGAAGATTCCCCGGTTCGTTTTTTTTGCTTGTAAGTCTATTATTACAGTTGTAACTATTGCAGCGTTAATCCACGCTGGAGCGTGTTGGCTCTGCCACGCGAGCGTACAAAGACCATTCGCGCAGCTAGTGCTGTGTACACTGTCCATTACAAAAGGCCGATTTTTCTCCGATGTAATCCTGTAAAAATGTAAATTCAAAGACCCCAGCCGGAGAGTTGGCTCCATTGATATTCATCGAGTTCTCTCATTATTTCCCGTGCGCCCGAAAAAAGAAAAAAAAACACAGGCTCTGCACACTGGCGGCGTGTAGACATTTGGAATTGAAGCCACGATGATACGCATGCACGCTCGTACGAAATCCCTTCGAAGGAAAGGATGAAATACTCTCCCAGATGTCGATCAAAGTTTATCAGGAAATTCCTACCGAGCTCCGTCTAACAGGATTTGGATTTGTTCGCCGCTCGGCAAGAGTTTGCGAACGAATATGGGGGATCGCTCGACTGTTTCGTTCACGACGGAGAGAGCTTCGAAATACTGTGCATTCGCTACGACTCGATATATTCTATGTCCAAACTGTATAAACATTTATTTATTCACTCAATTTTCATATTCATAAAAATTTCTTTGTTATTTTTATTGTCTTAAGACATACGTTCAAAAATTATCAGAAAAATTTAATTTACTTATACTTTTTTGGCACGAAAAAGAAATTCTTTTTTACTGGAAAAAGTATCTCTAATATTAAAGTGTAAATATTAGTGTAAATTAAAAATTTACATTAAAGTACACACTTTTTTTCCTTATTTTGCCTCGATTTAAAAACACGATTATACTTTTTTGAAAAAAAAAATATTTAAATTGTCAAAAAGGATAAATTGAATGTAATAAAATATATTTTATTTTGTTTTAGGACATTCGCCGCTTGCTGTCTTTGGCGATAACGGCATGTAGCGAATGATAAAGAACCATCCGAGTCGATCGACTGGATATGAGAAAGATTCATCGTCGCGGACTGCGTACAAGCCGGAATGGACACCGTTTCGTCTCGCCGCGAGCCTATATGCTATCGCTTGTATAGCTCGTCTTCCTGGCGTTCGTACTACAAGCTCGAAGATCGCATTAAGCGTTTATTACAAGTGCTAGCTCACGGTGAAGTTTTGATTTTTCTTATCAGTCGTGATAATAATCGCCTATTTTGCTATTTTATCTAATGTTATACGTTAAACTGGTTCAATAAAACTCTATTTTTTCACGAACAAACATTTAACATTTTCAGGATGACAAGATGCTTGTCCAAATTTGAATTCTTGATAAAGTATACATATTTAGAGACTCGAGAATCCAAAAAACTGACTTTTGGATCAGTTTTTTGCATTTTTCAATATGAATTCTTGGATTTTGCCTCAAATATCTAACATTTTCGTTATCTACGGGAAATTTCCTATTGAATCAGGTCTTAAAATCGAGAAAAAAAAATTCGAAAATTTTTGCGAATTTTTGAAGGTATACCCCTTCCATTTTTTCAAAAATCTTCAAGGCGCCATAACTTTTTGAAAAATTGATATTTTTACGTGATTCTTGCGCCATTCGCTTCGTTTTGCAAAAATCTTT
>JAPYYW010004159.1:0-12259 GCA_030522545.1 Cremastinae sp. A BG-2022a
ATCCTCGCATCACGTCAATTTTCAACGGATTTCGATCGCACAAAGTGCAATCGTCTCCGCTGAAACTCCTCTCTATGTACTTAACGGCGTGGATACAGGGTGAGACACACCCTGTATATATATATATATATATATATATATATATATATATATATATATTCTTGCTCGGGATGACCCCAGGAATAACATATTTCAAGGACAATCAAATCAGAGGTGTGACCACCTAAAGTAAATAATTTCCAAAAATTTTTTATGAAAAAAAATTTTCAATGAAAAAAAAACATTTTTATGAAAAAAAAAAAATTTTCTATGAAGAAGAAAAAATGTTATTAGAACAACTTTTTTTCCTTTTTCTGTGAATGTGTGAAACAACACATCCGAAAAAAAGAAAAAAAAGAAAGGGTTGAAAAAAAACATTTTTTTGTAAGACATGACTTTTTATGGAAAAAAATTTTTTATGAAAAAAAAATTAGGAAAAAAAATTATGAAAAAAGTATTTTTTTTCTGTAGTTGTGTGAAACAACAAATGTTGAAAAATGAAAAAAAGGGTCTAGGAAAAGATTTGTATTGTAATAAACGATATTTTAAGGAAAAAAAAATGTTACGAAAAAAAAGTTTATGAACATTTTTTTTCGTTTTCTATAGATGTGTGAAACAACATATTTAAAAGAATGAAAAAAATTAGCGGTCAAAAACAAAATTTTCATTGCAAAAATTGATTTTTTATATATAAAAAATGTTTAATTGCACGCGACGAGTTTTTAAATGATTACAAAAATTCGTATTGCCGAAGTGCAAAAAGTTTTTTGGTCCACTTTAACCAACTTGTTGATTAACAAATTGGAATTCGATTCGTAAAATACGATTTAAGGACGATTGAAGGTAGCACCTGTTTCGAGGGAAAAATCGATGAATGAACGGATTCATCGATACATAAAAATTATCAATTAATTTTTCGCTCAAATTTTTCTATTTAGGTGCTGAAAAACAAATAAAATAATGTAAGGAATGAGCTCAGATGCTCAATTCTTTACAAAATGGGAATGATTTGATTATTCTTTATTTTAAAAAATCTACCTGCCCTCTCGGTATTTTTGTTGCACTGATAACTGTCGATTAACTTGAAGCAAGGTTTAACCAAGCTTCAAGAAAAATTAACAGCATACTCGTTCGCGTACAGTGCTGCAGACACCTCTTTCGCGGGCTAAATCGATGAATAAGCTAATTCATCGATAAATAAATATTATCATGAATTTTTTCGCTCAATTTTCTAATTTCAGGTGCTGAAAAACATACAAAATAAAGCAAAGAACGAGCTCAGATGCTTCATTTTTTGAAAAAATAAAATTATTCGAATATTTTTTATTTAAAAAAAAATCTATCTGCCCTCTCAGTATTTCTGTTGCACTGTTAACTGTCGATTATTATGAGGCAAGGTTAGAACTTGATTCAAAATAATTGACAGTATGCTCGTTCGTGTACTGTGCTCGAAACACCTGTTTCGAGGACTAAATCGATAATTAAGCAAATTAATTGATAAAAAAATATTAACGTTGGATTTTGGTCACAATTTTCTAATTTCAGGTTCTGAAAAACATAAAAAATAACGTAAAGAACGAGCTCAGAGGCTCGACTCTTTACAAAGAGTTATTTTTTATGTTTTTCAGCACCTGAAATTAGAAAATTGACCACAAAATTCACTGATGATATTTTTTTATCAATTGATTTGCTTTATTGTCGATTTAGGCCTAGAAAAAAGGTGTTTCGAGCACGGTACATGAACGGACATGCTGTCTATTTTTTGACGAAAGTTTGAACGTTGATTCACGACAATCGACAATTAACAGTGCATCAGAAATATCGAGAGAGCAGATAGATTTTTTTTAATAAAAAAATTTTCGAATAATTTTTTTTATCAAAAAAATGGAGCATCTGAGCTCGTTCGTTAAGATATTTTTTACGTTTTTCAGCACCTGAAATTAAAAATTTGAGCTAAAAATTCATTGATATTTTTTATTCATCGATGAATTATCTCATTCATAGATTTAGCCCTCGAAACAGGCGTTTCGAGCGCAGTACATGAATCAACGTGCTATCAATCTTTTTGATTCAAGATTTATCTTTGCTTCAAGTCAATTGACAGTTATTAGTGCAACAGAAACACCTAGAGGACAGATAGACTTTTTTAAATAAAAAATATTCGAAAATTTTTATTTTTTCAATAAATAGAGCATCTGAGCTCGTTCTTTACATTTTTTTTTGTTTTTCAGAACATGAAATTATAAAATTATGCACAAAATTCAACGATAATATTTTCTTATGAATTAATTTACTTAATTATCGATTTAGTCCTCGAAACAGGTGTTTCGAGCACAATACACGAACGAGAATACTGTCAATTTTTTTGAATCAAGTTCTAACCTTGCCTCATAACAATCGACAGTTAACAGTGCAACAGAAACACTGAGAGGGCAGATAAATTTTTTAAAATAAAAATATTCGAATAATTTTATTTGTTCAAAAAATGAAGCATCTGAGCTCGTTCTTTGCTTTATTTTGTATATTTTTCAACACCTGAAATTAGAAAAATGAGCGAAAAAATTCATTGATAATTTTTATTTATCGATGAATTTGCTCATTCATTGATGTAGCTCTCGAAAGAGGTGTCTCTAGCACTGTACGCGAACGGGCGTGCTGTCAATTTTTCTTGAAGCATGGTTCAACCTTACTTCAAATTAATCGACAGTTATCAGTACAACGGAAATATCGAGAGGGCAGGTAGATTTTTTTAAACAAAAAATAATCAAATCATTTCCATTTTGTAAAGAATCGAGCATATGAGCTCGTTCTTTACATTATTTTGTATGTTTTTCAGCACCTGAATAGAAAACTTTGAGCGAAAAATTTATTCATAATTTTTATTTATCGATGAATTTGTTCATTAATCGATTTTTCCCTCGAAACGGGTGCTTCCTTCAAAGCGAACTTTAACCTTGGTTCAAATAAACTGACAGCGCAACAGTCGTTATCGGTGAAACAGAAACACCGAGAGGGCAGGTGTTTTACTTTAAATAAATCGAAAAATTGTCTGAGGTATCGTTGTGCAGTTACAAAAATGTAATGGAATAAAACGTAACTGTTCCCATGTTAATCTTATGGAAAATCGAAAAATGCGTTGCGCCCGCTGTTAACCCTCAGCGGGCCATATGGGTCTTTTTCGACCTATGCGATTTTTCCCCTTTGAATATCTCCGCGATCCTTGAAGGGCGGGCTTTCCCACCCCACCCTAAAAAAATTAGTAGTGAGGAGTACTCGATGCTTAAGCCGCATCTCGATCAAGCATTTCTTGTGCAGACAGTATAGGGCAGAGAAATTTCGGCTCGGTCGAAGAGGATCCATATGGCCCACGGTGCCAGTATTTCGTCAATCTAAGTGGATTTAAGTGTGACGAACACCGGATCAATTTTTGCTTGGAATGCGCAAAATTAGAATAAAATGTTCTTATAACAACACGATTTAGTACGATTTATCAATTTAAGGTAGTTCTATCAGTACAGTCAAAACAAAAGTTTTTATGTCATATTATCTCGATACCATGTGGTTTTTGAGAAAAATTTTTTAAGAAAAGTTATTGCTAATTATTTCAAAAACAACATACTCAACATTCAAGATCATCCAAGGTCACCTGTACTTGTTACGTATGTATGAAAATTTAAAAAATCGTAATCTTAGGATATTTTTTAAAAACTAAAAGAAGCTTCTTTGAAGTACAATAAAAAGCTGTGAAAAATATCAACAAGTTCCACTACCCAGAAGTCAAGATATTTAGAGTTGAAGATTGCAATATTTAACACGTGCTCTTATTAGAGACTGCAGAAAATAGTGATTTTTGACAATAAATATCTCGAGTTCTACGTAGTGAAACCTCGTAAAATTTAATATACAATTGCATATTGTATCAAAGAAGGTTTTTGCAAATTTCCAACAAAATCCTAAGAAAACGATTTTTTGATAGAACTATCTTAAAAAATTAATTTTTCATTTTATAACGGAAAACACGTTATTTCCCGGTAGTTTTATACCCGAAAAATACCTTACTTTCAGATTGCAGAATAAATATACTTTTTGAAATGTGGAAATTCAAGACATTTTTTTCCTAAAAGAATATAGTTACAGCCATAAAGTCGTGCAATACTTTTTGTTTTATATTAAATAAATAAAACAATGGCTTTTTTTTCCTAAAAAAACTTTTTTTCGAAAATCTTGTTGATTAAATCGTTTTATTTATAATTAAAACACATGCAACTACTATAAGAACTATAAAACCTTAAAGTAAAATCAATGGAAGAAAAGATGGGGAAAGGGGGAATTTTCTCCACTCCAAATACGTAAGATATAAGTGGCTTGGCGAAAAGGACCCATATGACCTGGGGTGCCATAAAAAATCAAATGGCTCACGGAGGGTTAATAAGTGTATAAAGAGCTCAAATTTGCACAGGCTTCTTTTTATGTATGAATAGAACGTTTGAGCCTATTTCCGCGAATAAAGACTTTTTTGAATCACCCTAATATGGCCGGGTTCGGAAATTGACTGACAGTACTGTCAGTACTGAATTTCTTATCTTTTAACACGAAGTGCCTACGGTTTTCAGTAAAGATAGCTAAATTAATATGAGCCATTCCACGCCATTTCGACCACTTTTAGACCTCACCCCTTTCGATTTGGCTAAAACTTTTTTATCATTTTCTACCCTATTGAAAATCTCGCTGAGAATTTTCAATTTCACCTAATCCCAAAAAGTTATGATGAATTTAAAAAAAATTAATTTTTTTTTAAATAGCAATAACTTTTTCAAAAATTGAGTTATCGGGAAGTTTTTTCTTTAATTTTCATAATTAGATATACTTTTCATTGAAAAATAGATCGAAATTATTCAGATCTTTTTTCATAAATTTTTTTGGAGTTTTCTGAAAAAAAAAAATGTTTCCAAATAAAAAAATAGAAATCGAAAAAACACCATTTTGACAAAATTTGAAGATTTGTAAACAATATCAAATTTTTTTATAAAAAATAGAAAAAAAATTAAAAATGGCAATCATCCAGAAATTTTTGTTTTTTTTTAAGAAAACTCAAAAAATATTCGTGAAGATAGATCTGAATAATTTTGATCTATTTTATAATGAAGAGTACATCTAATTTTGAAAATTAAAAAAAAAGTCCCGATAACTCAATTTTCGAAAAAGTTATGGCTATTTTAAAAAAATTCATTTTTTCAAAAATTTATAACTTTTTTTGGATTGGGTGAAATCATTTGAAAAAATTCTCAAAGAGATTTTCAATAAGGTAGATGATAAAAAAGTTTTAACCAAATTGAAAGGGGTCAGGTCTGAAAGTGGTCAAAATGGCGTAGAATGGCTCATATATAGTTGCCGCCAAAACTGGTTTTTGTTTGTGAAAAAAACAAAATAATTAATTAATCAACTATGCTACGGATTTTCGCCATTTGTGACAACATAGCATCCTTCTTGGGTGCTTCTGATACCTATGGTGCCGGGAAAAATTTTTGGTTGTGATGGAATTTGAACTTGTTTGCCAACCTACCTAACTACATTTTTTAAGGACGTTCCCAAGGTATCTTTACTCTGAATATTGTTGCACTTTAGACGCGTGCTCTAACCTTATTTGTGTAAACATGTCGCTTATTAATATTAATTGATAATAAATATTTCGTTCATTGTAAAAATCGATTTTTTATTAGCAGTAACCTACAATTAATTAATACCTGTGAGTTACGGTGTTTCAAACTGCCCCGCGGTGCAACGTTGCCATGTTGTCTTTTCTCACATGTCAAGTTATCAAAGAAAACAGTTTTTAACATACAATAAATTTACCGAAATAGAAGTTACGCTATTATATAATTTTCATGTGGCGAATTCATGCGCAAACCGCATTAACATTTTTTATTGTACAAAAAGAAATGAAATCACTCCAAAATACATTTTTTTCATAAAATAAAAAGTACGCCAAGTAATGAAAGGATAGTCTGTCGTATTTCTGTTCTTAACTTTCATATATCATTTAAATTATGTGTGCATGATTTTGTTTAATAAATTTAAAAAAGTACAAAAAAGAATTGATATCATACAATGGACCAAGAGTGAATAAAATTTTTTTTGTGACTATAAATTTAGATCGGTTGATTCAAAATTAGGCAAATGACATGAGAAAATTAAAATTTCGCCAGAACGTTTTGAAAAAAAAGTTCATGACTGTAAAAACTTTGTGTGCATGGCTAATTTTTATCGGTGGGTTGAACAACAACAATGAGCATATAGATAAGAGCATATATATTAAATATTGCGATATTCAACAATAAATGTCTCAAATTCTGAAGTCTCAGAAAATTTTTCTTACATTCTTATACCACACTATTCTATGTTTGTTTAGTTATTTTAAAAAATTGGATGTAATTTTTTTTAATTTCTTTAATCATGCAAAAATCAAACTTTACCTTGATTGACCTTGTATTTCGAGTATGTTGTTCTTTATCCAATTTATAACAACTTTTCTTAATGAATTCTACGTGCAAACCACTTTAACATAAGAAAAAAGAGACGGTATGTTTTGATTTGTCTGTGACGTCTCAATCATCTGAATAAAATCATGATCTTTTCGCAAAATAATAAAATGCAAAAACTCATAAGAAATACTTCTTCTAATTCATTCACATTTATTATATATAATTTGTGTACTCTACTGTAGAATATCTTCGTCGGCTAATGTAAATTAGCCATGCATATGAAATTTTTACAGTAATGAACTTTTTTTTCAAAACGTTCTGCTGAAAATATTATTTTCCCCTGTCATTTGCCAAATTTTTAATCAATCGATCTAAACTTATAGTCACAAAAAACTTTATTCATTCGTGGTCCATTGTATGATTTCAATTTTTTAAAATTCTTTTTTTACTTATTAAACAATGTAATGCATGCATAATTTTAAAAATCTAAGAAAGTCAAGAACAGAAATACGACGGACTATCCTTTCATTACTTGGCGTACTTTTTTATTTTAGGAAAAAATGTTTTTGGGAGCGATCTTTATATGATCAAGAAATGCAATTTGTGAATTCCCTCAAACATTTTGAATGCTTCTGTAAAGAGGTATTTTGTTAAGTTTAACGTATGTCGTTCAAATACGGCATATTTTATCAAGATATCACTATTAATTTTAATAAATACACAATATACTTAAAAGGGACTAATTATCGAGTTAAAAGAAATAACTTCAATGATTCGATTCAAATTTACATTTATTGATCGCATCATGAATTATTTCATTCAAAAATTTCACTGAATTAATTTAACAAGAATTTTCTTTAACGTCACCAACTTTACTAAACCAAATATTTGTTTCATATAAATTGTATCGGATATCTACCAAAAAAACTAATTATTTTAACACTCGTAGCATTGAATCAATTATATTTGGATCAACTAAATGTATTAAGTTGATTCAACAAAACTTTTTCTCAAGTATGAAATTGAGATAGAATAGGAGGATGTGGGATTGAGAGATAGCATAAGAAACGGTCGAGCAGGAGATTGGAAGGAGGAGTACGCGGGATGGCTTGTGTGGATGTAGAGCGGCCACAGCGGTAGTGGCGAGTGGTCAACCGAAATAATCGTATCGCAGTCAGCGCCGGTCTGTTCGATAAGCCACACGCGCTCGTATTCAAGCGTTCACTCCGTAGATCCTTGCGTTTACCACGCAAGCTGCCAGACAGATGATTTACGTGGAGCGCGCGCCAACCCACTTGTATTTTAAACTAAATTTTATCAAAAACTCGTAAAAAAGTGATACGATTTTATAAAAAGTATCGAACGAAGGATAAACTTGGCAATATGAAGTGTAACGTCGGTGTTTCGGAATTCTCATTTAAAACAATAAAAGGAATCGAGACAAATTTGAGATCGAAATGAAGCCCAATTCAGATGTTTGATAGTTCTTCTTGCTTTCAATTCACGGTAATTAATTTTTCTCTTTAATATTGTAAAAGCAACAAATTGTAAAGAATGCTGTCGAGATGCAAAAAAAACGGATTATTTCTCATTTTTGTTAGAAAGAGTGAGCAGCGTGTGTTTTTATTTGCCTATAATAAGCAGAGAATAAATAAAGTGCATTCATATTCTCTTCGAGTTGTGGACGAAATGCAAAATCAGCTGCTGAGAGAGGTATAGGAATATTATACGACATTTAATGTCAGAGTGCCGGTTTTTCTGTTACGCAACGATTCCGACAAGCTTGCCCACCGCCACTTCTGTTACTCACATTGTTTACGCTCAAACTCCAAGTAAATAAGTGTCTGCACTTATTTACGCGATTTTACATGGGACATTCTACGCAAAATCGGACAGATCGAAAAATTTTAATTTTTGATTTTCTTCAACTTTCACATTTTTTTATTACTCGTTAAAAAACTCGTACTGGCAGATTTTCAGATTATTTTTATTAACCGTTTAAAAGATATCTTCTTTTCAAAAAAGTCGCTTTTTCGGTTTTTTGCTCATAAAGTGAATAATTGTCCAAATTGAAAATTTTTTTTTGTAAAATTTTTAATTTTTTCGTGTATTTTTATTATTTTCTATTTTATTATTTACCCTTCTTCGATTTTCTTGCAATTTTTTTAGGTTCAAGTTTTATCCTCTTCACAAAATTCAAGCTCAGACTGATAGTGGGATTATGATAATTACTATTTTTTTACGATTTTTGAACATTTTGTTTGGCATTATCTATTATAAAAATCACGTTTTTCTTTACATATTTCTTGAAAATTTTACATTATTATCATTTGAAATCAAATAATCTTTAGTATTTATAGTACATTGAAAACAAAAATCGTTTTCTTCAACGTCAGATCTACAGTCATGGGGCTTAAGTCGCTCTAATTATTTGTGTACAAGCTGTAGAGGACGGTTGTTATTGTTAAAAATAATTGCTTTTATGTCAACTAATGTAAATGAGAGAAGTCTTATAGATGAACCTTCGTCTCATATAAGTGAAAATAAAAATAAGAATGACTTACGTGATGATAAATTTTACGTTGATTTTCAATAAATACGTAATTTTTTTCTAAAATAAAAAGTACGTCAGGTAATGAAACGATAGTCCGTCGTATTTCTGTTCTTAACTTTCTTAGATTTTTTAAATTATGCATGCATGACTTTGTTTAATAAGTAAAAAGTGTAAAAAGAAAAATTGAAATTATACAACGGGCCAAGAATGAATACAGATTTTTTGTGACTATAAATTTAGATCGGTTAATTCAAAATTAGGTAAAAAACAAGAGAATATTAAATTCTTATCAGAACTTTGTGAAAAAATGTTCATTACTGTCAAAACATGGTGCGCAATTAAAAATAATAAAATGCAAAAACTCATAAGAAATACTTCTCTAAATCCATTTATTATACATAGTATTTTGTGTACTGTACTGTAGAATATCTTCGCCGACTAATGAAAATTAGCCATGCACACCAAGTTTTTACAGTAATGAACAATTTTTTCAAAAAGTTCTGATGAGAATATAATTTTCTCTTGTAATTTGTAACTATGACACGCTTTCGACTCGGGTGACAACAATTCGCGGGCGGGAATGTTCTACTTTCCTCCCTTGGTGCGTAATATACTATTATTCATCTTGGTCGATTGTATGCTTTTAATTCTTTTTTTTAATTTTTTTACTTATTAAACAAAGTCACGCACGCATAATTTGAAAGATTTAAGAAAGTTAAAAACAGAAATACGACGGATTATCCTTTCATTACTTGGCGTACTTTTTATTTTAGGCAAAAAAGTTTTCGACAGCAATTTCAGTTCTTTTTGTACAATGAAAAAATGTCAATGTGGTTTGCGCATGAATTGCCACGTGAAAATTATTTTTGAAATTTTCAAAATAAAAATTGGCATACATAAGAGTAATATTATACTCAACTTGTGGTGGAATTTCAATAAAACATATCATCTATTAATCTAAATCATTATCTACCAAAATTGCATTTTTGTGACTTTTTATAAGGCCGCGTGTTGAAAGTTGCAATTTTTCATAACGAATATCACTATATGTACATGATTTTTTAATACATTTAAATATGACATCAATGAAAGTTACAGTTAATTTTTGTCAGATTGCGAATGCACGTGGAATAAGTGACTCGTGAAACTTCTTGATACATTTTTAAAATATAAACAATAAAAAAACTAAATCTGTCGTGAAAATAATGTGATTATATTTATAATTATAATATATTTATATAAACTAAAAAACATCGCCAGAGTGTAATATTCAATTGCACTTCTTTTTATTTTTTCATTGGTTCATTGTGAATATTTTCACATTTTTACCGCTATATCCCCCAATTTAACAGATTTCTTTATATATCTTGCTCTTATTACTGTATTTTTATTCACATTGTCCTTAAAGGGTTAGGTAAGTTTCAAAAGCGAAAAAACGAATATTTGCATTATGTTTTTTAGTATGACGAATAATTTATTTTATCTAGACATATGCGCATATTAAAAAATAAAATGTAATCGAAAAAAATAAACAATCAAAAGTTCTCGAAAAAAGTATCTTTCCGTTCGACGCAATAACTTCTAATATTACCGAACATAATTTTAAAAAAAATGCTGTCAGCAGGAGAGTACAGCTCGTGATTAAACGAATGATATTTTATCGAAATTTACGTTACAAAATAAAATAAGATAAAAATTTCATCAATAATCATTTTTTTGGTAAAAAAACTAGCAAAATTTCAAATTTCGATTTTAAAAAATTCTTTGTTCAGTCACTAGTCTACTTACCTGCTATCAGAATTTTCTTTTTATTTTAAATAATGTCATCAGGAGTTATCGCATCCACCGGAAGGATACTTTTTTCAGGAAGTCTTCGAAAGTTCTGTCCCAACGTCAGAATTTTCAATATTTCTAAACAGAGATTTCAGAAAATATTGTTTAAGTGTTTCTGTTAATATACGCAAATGTCTAAATAAAATAAATTGTTTATTATATTAAATAATAAATTAGTGAAAAGTGTCTGTTTGCGCCTTTGACACCCACGTAACTTATTAATCATCCTCTGTTGTAAATTTCTATAATAGCGATCTAACGTGTTCGAATATTTTATGGAAAAAGATATGGTTGAGAGGGAACACGTTGAAATAGTAATTTCTTACTACAAGGTGAACCTAAATCTCATGTCATGCCTTGAGGTACTTATAGAAGAGCATGATCTAAAGTGAATGCATTTTGTCCCAAGAAAATCCCTTGAAAATTCATGCAATGCCGAGGTCGACGAGTTTGATTTTTGCTATCCTAGGAACGACACTCACGGATAATCTTACACAATCTTAGTTACACTAGGCCCATAGAAAACAAAAGTCCGAGCATCGATCAGTTGGTAGCCAGCGTAATTGTAGATCTACGTTCTAACCCACGATCTATCAAAATTTTATTTTGACAAATAAGAACAATCGAATGATCAAGTTCAAATAGCTAATTCCGACAGAAATAAAGAAGCAAAAAATAAATTCTGATCGATGAATAAAAGAAATGATGTACAAAAAATATATTGCTTATTATGCTTCTCCGTTTGCTTTTATCGTCGACTTTATGTCTCTTAGGCCCAGTTTTTTGAAGGATAAGCCTAGTTAGTTAACTCGCGAGGTTTAAGTTAAGTTCCCCCATCTAGATTCCAGAACACAGATTCCGCCAATCGCGCACACATCACGCGGTTAGGGCAAGACCGATAGGTGTAAGTACTCGACATGGGGGAACTTAACTTAAACCTCGCGAGTTAACTAACTAGGCTTATCCTTCAAAAAACTGGGCTTTACTCTACAGCATACAAAGTTAACCCTCAGGGTACACACTTATTTTAAGTTACGTTCGGTACAGACATGGGTTAGCCTAACACGACAACTTTGATTACTTATATATTTAGTTGTAATTCGTCAACTTAAACGTTTTTTTTCAATCGATCGGAAATTTTATGAGGAATACTATGGTTTTTGGAAATTTATTCTAGTACTTACTTTAACAAAGTTATATTTGAAAGTTTGAAAAATTGTCTGAACATTTTTATGAAAATGCATTTTTTTTTAATTTGCATAATTTAGTGAAAAAAAAAGATATCGAAATTTTTCCAGTTACGTTTAAAAGCTGAAAAGTTGTACTTTAATATGGTTGAATTGGTTTTTCG
>JAPYYW010004160.1:0-21823 GCA_030522545.1 Cremastinae sp. A BG-2022a
GCTCGGAGTTCGAGTCGGAGTGGGGGAAGCGCTCGAGCGAGAAACTGGGGAAGGGCTCTTATTGCCGGGGCTCTTATTGGGAGAGCGCACTGTATTTAATTTCGTCATTAACTGTGCATACAAAATATAATATTAAAAATTTAATGCATTTGAGATCTTTGACTTCTAAAGTGAAATTATTATAAAGTTTGGAGAATGTTTTTCTAATCCAGGATTTTTATGTTCCATCTGTTTCATTTTTAATTAATTATCAATTTCGAACGTTCTCATCTACAGATATTAAAAGCAGTACCTATAAAAAATATAAAATTAACGTAAAATTTCTCGTATTTCATAATAATAAATATTCTGTAAAAATTTCTTCAAATTCTCGACACTTTCGAATTTCCTATTTGCTTCAAAATCACGTTTCTTTATGAGTCGCTATAGCGTATTTAAAAACAAGTTGAAATAAATGTAATAGCACCGTTTAAGAAAAAAAATAGAGAAAAAGACGTAAGTATTGCCCAGCAAAAGTTTCTTAATAATTCCGGGCTCTCGCGGAATTAAACGTCAATGCAACAAAATAGATGGAAAGAGAAATCTCGAGGGAATGAGAGAGAGAGAGAGAGAGAGAATAGTATCACCATTTGTGAAATGGCTGTCTCAGTAAGAAAATCAGCAGGCATTGCATATAAAAATAGTGTGGTAAACGCGAACAATAATACGGTATTGCGAGCAGGTATATTTTCAGTTGGGAGCTGAAGAAATAAAGAGAGAGAGAGAGAGAGAGAAAAGGAAACAGATGGAGGAAAAGATAGAGAGAGAGCATAGAAAAGGAGAGAAGACGGAGCAGGGAAGAATAAGACTTATTCTTGTGGAATAAGGACTTGAGGACGTCATCGCGTGGAATAAGCGAAAAATATGCATTCTCTCAGGCTGAGAAAAAAAATAGAGAGACGGCAAAAAAAAAAAGACGGAGAGTAAAAAATTGCGTAACTCTGTTATATTCTTTTCCCATTGCGTCAACCTCGGCTCATTCTCTCGCTGATTGAATATATCCAAGAAGAAAAGGACGACTGTAAGGTGAAAAAAATGAGGGATAAAAAAAGACAAGAGAGTTAAAAAAAAAGAAACTCGAGAGAGTAAAAAAGAGAGACGTAACCGATAATTACTGAAATATTTCGAGCCGAGTCACATTGAAATGACGATAAAAAACGGAGAAAGGGAAAAAAGGCGAAAAGTGAACGTACGAGGAGCTTGTGAGAAAATATAAATAAAATATCGTTGAATGGCGCGCATTTTTCTCCTCGTCACTATTTTTCCTCGCGGTGCTCCTCTCGAGATTTCCCGGTGCACATTGTTCCAAATGCAATTCAGAACACAATACGGAGACCACACCTTGCGCGATTCAATTTATTTATATTTTTCTTCTCATTATTAACTTCATTCTGCTCATTATTGACTTGATTTGCGAAAAAAAATTGTTAATTTTTTTCCCCAAATTGCACAAGTTTTGCTTTTACAATGTTCGTATTAATTTTATTAAAAATATGTATTTTCAATAATATTTTTTACTTTAAAAAGCGAGAAAGTACATTTAAATGTAAGGGGTAATTGAAGAAAAAAGGTTGTGAAAATACTTCGGTACATAATATTTGACGAGTAATTAAAATGATATCGATTAAAATTTTTTTTATATATAAATTTTATTCAAAATGTAGATGAACCTTATTTTATGACATATATAGAACGATTGGTGTGAATTTTTACTAAGTTTTATCATTCATAAAACAAGATATTTGATGTTCGAGATTTTAATGTAATTTTTAAGAAACGTGTAATAACTGTTGCCTAAACAATTAGTTTAATTTCTTCGACAAGCTGACAGAAGAGCTCAGAAAGTTTGTTTCATTTTTCTTTCGAGACCTGTAAAAATGATGAAATGGAATAATGTCTCCTCCCTCGTTTATAATTGCATCGAGGAAGCCTTACGATAAAATCCCTCTCGTCTTTCTTTCTCGCACCAATAATTCTGCATGCCAAAGTCGGAAATACACGTCTCTTTCTGGGATCGTATTGATACCCCGAGGAATGCGCGTTTATCGTTTTATGAGCAAGCGTCGACACATTTTTCTCCACCAAGCTATAATTCTTTCATCGGAATTACATATTACGGAAACTCACGTATCGTCAAAAAAAATGTTCCATAAAATTTTTTTTTTCGCAGTACAGACAGAAAGAGGAAAAGATGAGACAGATTGGAACATACTGAAAATCAACCTGACTGCGTAAAAGGTGAAAAAGTGAAAAAATAAGGCGACACACCTGACGTTGACTCCGCCCACACGTGCTTTCTCGCAACTTCGAGAAAATGGTAGAGAGAGGCCGAAAGAGAATCTTGTTTTGGAAAAATAGAAACACGATCCTATCGCGTTACTTTTACTTATTCGCGAGTTTGGAAAAAATTCGAAGCAAGTAGAAAATATAAAATAATAATGATTAATACGAGCGTGATAAAAATAGAGAAACTAGTTGTTAACACTTGATATTGGAGAAAATAAGGTGCAAGAGACTCGGAGCGCCGAAAAAATGTCGAACGAACGCGTTTAAGAGGGCGAGGAGGGAGGGAGAGAGGAAAGCAGAAGAAAAAAGTAACGAGAGTCTGAAACGACGGGAAATGAGGTAATAATACCGACTCTTGATTTATCAGGAAGACTCTTTTTCCTATTTCGAAACGACTCGGGTGTCGTCGACGAGTTTCATCTGGCTCGAAGAAACTGGTTGAGCAAAAAGAAAACGAGAAAAACGAAGAAATAGTCAATAAAACGAAAGAAAAGGAAAAAATATATATATAAAAATAAATCGAGATGAAAGATGATAGAAAAATAACGATAATTCCAAAAATAAAGAAAAAAAGATGCCGACAATAACAAACGCGATGAGGACGACTCGGGTGAGAGAATTCTCAAGGGAGAAAAAGGGAGAGTAATCTCGTTTGTCGGTAGATTTCGAGTCTCGCTTAATTTTTATTTCCTCCTCTTTCTCCCTCCCCCCCCCCTCTCGGGACTCATTTGGCCGTAATTTATGTACGTTGGAAAAAAAAAGAAAAAAAAAACCTCAGAGATAGAAAGAGAGAGAGGAGTAAAGGAAGAATTCTTGGCTTTTTCGAGGAATTCTCACGAGGTTAGAATCACTGCGGCGACGTCGCGAGAGCGTGGCGATAGTTGTGAAGCGAACGACGAGGGAAAGGGTGTTGTCGAAGCTCCGACCAAGTGCCCAACAGTCAAGAAACGGGACAAGCCAACTCCTGCCGAGAATACACTTCAAATCTTAAACCTCACAACAATAAAGACACTCACGAACAAAACTTTAAAAACTTTCAAGACTTTTTATTACAAATCGAGCTGACCACATTTTAATGATTTTTTTAAGCTTGCTATGCACTTCGATAAGAGAATGCTAAAATAAAGCCTCCATATATATTTTTAGACATTAAGAATAAATAATAAAAAAGTTACGAAAAAATTATTATTTATACTATTAATAGGATATTTTTTATTGTTTATTGTTGTTTTTTTTTTCAAAGGGTCATTTTAATATTCAAAACAATTCCTTTTTGAAAATAGTGACACAGTTAAATACTGTGCAAGTACGGATTTTGTAGCTAGGAATTTTTCTAATAGTTTGATACCAGAAAAATATATATCTCGTTTAATCGAAATTTTTGTGACACTCTCCAGTCCCATTGAAAAACTATTAAACTTGGAAATGTTTTTATCAATTTCGAATCTAAATAAAATACTATCAAGTGTAAACGAGATATATTAACATATATCGGTTCTATTAATATTCTGTCTCTTTAAAGCCATCCATCTGATAAACCTCGGGAAGTGAAAAAAAAAAAAGAATAAAAATATATTTGAACCAGAAAATGAATGACAAGGTCCATACAAATGTCCAATTGAATAACTATAAATATTGTTGTTCAAATAATGTAACGTCATATTTAGATTGTTTTATTTGAGGTTCGTTTTGTTGTAATAATTTTTTACTGTCTTTTATTTGTCTCGTGGTCTCGAGCATTGCTCGTCGTTGGTGTCTGTTTACTTTTTGTGCGCTCGGCGCGTGTACGTGAACGAAAACGTAGACGTGTGTTAAATGGAATAGGAAGAGAGGCAGGGAGAGAAGGGAGATTGCAGTGGTCGCAAAGCAACGGAGAACGAGTTCGTCGACCTCCGCGATACACCTTTTACTACAAAACATCCCACTATACCCTTTACACACTATTATACCAACTCGTAAATATATGTATATATATATATACATATATGTGTCCATATATACATTCATGCATGCGAGTAAATAAAAATATATATATATATATAGAAATACATTTTCATCCGGAACCGAGCAGCCGCGCGGGGTGACAGAAAATTTTCGTGACCCGAACCCTCACGTGTGTATATCTCGGTCTCACTTCTGTGCCACTTCTCCCAACCATGAGACATTTCACATCAATTTCATCTTTTCTTTTCTCTCTTTTTCAAAACACTCATCAATATAGACGAGGATTTTTTCGCGAATGTTCTTACGAAGAAAGTGGTACATACACTGAATGATTATTATGAATGGGAAAAGTTTACAAAGTTGCTATTACCATATATGCAAAAAATTTGAAATAATTATAATCAACAGAAGAAGAGATGAAAATTGAAAATGACGGGATAATATTTAAAAAAGGCAGTAATACGCGTTAAAAGTTATTTGTGAAAATTTATGACAAATATGGAAAGTAGTAAGAGTTAAAATGGACGTAGATATTTTGAAAAATTATAATAAATATATGGAAGGGAAAGATTAAAATTACGAAAATGTTGGAAAATTGTATATTAGTCAGTGCAGTTAAAAAAATTATGATAAATATGTTTTGAACAATAAAACGAATACAAAAATTTTGATATATCATACTGCACATATATGAAAAGAGATTCATAAAATAAAATTAGAGCTGATATGAAAATGTTGAAAAATTGAAGTAATAAAATGAAAAATATGAAAAGATATTGTAAAGATAATACGAAACTTTTGAAAAATTACATTGACAGAAAGAGAACGAAAACAAAACGAAGATTCTCTATTTTCTTAACTATAAAAGCGGTTATTGCAATAGGTAAACTTTTTTTTTTACTTTTTCTTTCATTTTCATAGCAAGATCGTGAACAATGTTTCATTGAAAAAAAAAAAAAAAAAAAACATTTCCGTGGGAGATTTTAAGACCATTGTTTCGTGCTGGCAAAAATCTTGGGGAAAATATTTTTTCTGGGTTGTTCTGTGTCAAATTTCGAGGAGATTGTTTTTCTGCGTCGTATCGATGATTTCATTAGGTGGTAGAGCCGGGCAGCCGAGAGAGCGACTTTCTAATGACCGCTAACGAGCCGCGACGCGAAGTAACCAGATTTCGTATCCCACCGCGCTATATGGATATTAGCGAGGAGAAAACAAAAAACGCGTGGGGCGGGGATTGTGCAATAAGCGGCGAGTGTTCGCGAACGAGCCGTTCGAATTTCGCTCGAGTCTCGGTGTGCCTTCCCCCCAGTGCCGGAAACTATTTCCACGAGGAAGCAGCGAAGGAAACAAAAATTATCAATAAAAAATGCCACAATGATAATAATAATAATAATATAAATTTAAAAAAATGATCAAAGTAGTGAGAATAATGACAGCGTGATTACGCACGATCGAGAATAAATGGCCGAATATTCGAGTCTAGAATTTAAATATAGGGAGAAAAAAATAGTGATTACTGTACGCTCGTCGTTCTCACGATATTCGACTGAAAATGGAAAAAGTGGAAAGAGAGAAAGAAAGAAAAAAAAGGAGGAGGAGGAGGAGGAGAGAGGAGCCGGAAATTCGAGTTGAGGAGAAGAGCGCCGCCGAGTGAATGCGCCGGATACAACGGTAAATCTCCTTTTCGGACTCTCTTTCCTATTCTTTTATCTTCCTTCTTCTTTTTATCCACTTTTGCGTCTCCCTTGCCGCGTTCCTCCCTCGTCGCCATGTTGGCTCGCGCACGACACGGAAAAAAGCGTACACGCGGTAATCTTGTTAAACGCGGGGAACACGTGTTTTCGCGAGGACAAAATTAAGAGGAGAAAAGTGTGGGAAAGAACGACGAGAAGATAGAAGTACGAGAGAACAAATGGTTGAGAATATAGGGAGGGGGGTGGGGGGAGGCCGAGAAGATAAGAAAATTCTCTAGCGTGAAAAAAGAATGGCGACTTCTTCACTATACACAGAGAAAATTTACTTAAAAATTTGTGTTGCTATTCTAAAACTACCACGAAATATTACATAATATAAAAAAATAATATTCGATAAATAATAATCATGAATTTGTTAAAATTTATATATCTGTGAATGACAATTCCGAGCACCAACATTTTTTTTAACGAAAAAAAAAATTCAAAATTATCGATCCAATCTAAAAATCTCAGGACACGTAAATAAAAAATACGATAATAATAATAAATATCAAACAAATGAGCTGAAAGTTGTGTCTTTGAATCCGTGGATTCTGTATAAACGAAATGGCAGAATCCAATATACGAAGAAATCACTAGACAACTTCAATAAACAAACTGGAATTGCACGATAAAAAATCGAATTAAAAAAAATCAATTAATGATATAACAATAAAAATAATCAAGTTGAAATTTGTATTTTCGAAGATGAAAATTTCGTACAGAAAAGAAAATCATCGACACAGAATTGAACGAGAACTCGATAGAAAAGTAATCGAGGAACCAAATGTACGTGGAATTTATTGGAAAACCACAAACGAAAAGTAAAAGATATATCCAATGTAAAGAAATATAACGTAATAATTCTAATAAATAAGTTAGAATCGTGCGTTTGTGGGCGTGGATTCTGTGGGCACGGAGCGTAGAGAGCAGAGAAGAGGAACACGAGAAAGAGATGAAAAAGGGAGAAGCAGGGAGAGAGAGAGAGAGAGAGAGAGGAGAGGAGAGGGACGCAGGCCGAGAGTCGGGTTTTCTTTTGTCCCGCGGAGGAGAGCGCGTGTTGCAACACACGGATCGCCCCGGCGACCTTCCCAAGGCCACAAGACGACGCGAGATGAAGTCACGGAATGGCGGAGCCTCCGGCGGGGTGGGGAGCGCCGACCGGAGGAGGGGCGGGCGGGGGATTCGTTGCCAAACGCGAAAAGCGAAAAAAAAAGAGAGAGAGAGAGAGAGAGAAAGACACTGCTGCTGGTGTGTGTGTGTGTGTGTTTGTGTGTGCGCGCGCGAGTAAGAGAGAGCAAAAGAGAACGAGACGAGACCGCGGCGGAGTCACCCTTCGGGATGAATCACGCGTAAACGCGCGGTAGGATTCGTAAAAAATCTCGCGAAATCTCTTTCTTCTCGCGCATTTTCGAGGATCTCTCAGCGTCGAGACACCCTCCTCCCTCCCTTTTATTCCTTTTTAAATTCGCTCTTTTACTTTGAATTTCATTCCTCGGTAACGCATCCTCGAGAAATTCTTATCTCTGACAAATTCTTCGGGAGCATTCCGAATACTTTTTCATTTTTATTTTCGTTAATGAAGAAGCGCGCGAGAGAAGGAACGAGAGAGAGAGAGAGAGAGAGAGAGATAATGGAAAATTAATGAAGGACGATAAGGATCGAAGGACTCGTTTTGGGATGCTGAGGCCGCCACCATATGGCGCTAAATAAATCGGTGGAAGCACCGGGAATGTTTTTTCTCTCGATTCTTTTATCTCCGTCCGTCTTTATCTTTCTCTTCTAATCCTTTCACTGATGGGAGAGACGAGGGAGAGCGGCGGCCGCCGAGCTCGCTCGCTCGCTCGCGCGCGCGAGACACCCGAGCGGTTCAAGGTCGGAACGCGCGAGGAGGTCCTTGCCTCTGGCTCGAGCAAAACTCACGTCACACCTATCGCGTATATGCATGCATATATATATATATATATATATATATATACACGCCCGGCTGTTGTCGCTCCTTCACTCGCTTCTCCTCTCTGTCCTTTTCATTACAATAATAATAATAATAATAATAATAATAATGACAATACACTCGATGATATTTATTCCAAGCAGTTATTACAAACAATGCCATATCACTCTCTTATTACGACTCCTTATTATTCTTCTTGTTTCATTTTCAACCGCCTCGATTCTTCCTCCTTTCCCTCTCTCGCCCTCATCTCATCGGATCATGGAAAAGCACCCACGACTAAAATGATCGAAAAATCAGTTTTTCGGCATATTCAATATGAGTTCTTGGATTGCGTCCCGTATTATTGAAAAAAACTAATTCGAAAGTCAGTTTTTTGGCTTATTCAATATGAGAGTTCTTGGATTGTGCGTCCCGTGTATAATTAGTATTTTTAGAATAGGCTCTTGACCCGTCCCGTGCAAAGGTATTTTCGGCACCTTCCGCGTGCAAAGGTGGATCATTTGTGTCCCACCGTTAATTCCCCCATTTATTATTATTTAAAAATTTTGAAAAAATTCCTGCTATTAGTACAAATCTTGTACTTTATTGGCCGATCTAAATAATTTCGGAAAAAAAATTTATTTATACAGTTGACTACCCCAATAAGAACGATTCAATAAGAACGCTTCCCCGCTTTTTCGCTGGAGCGCTTCCCCCACTCTGACTCGAGTTCCGAGCTCGAGATAGACAGAACGAGTCAGCGAGCGCGAAGCGCGCACGGAGTGGGGGGCCATAAAAATCTTTCTTCCCCTTGGGGGCTTTTGCGTTCTTATTGGGGTAGTGAACTGTATATTTTTTTTTAAATATGTAATTGAAGCAATCTGACGAAAAGTAATCGTTGCACTCAAAAAATCGCAACTCCGAGTCTATTTAATTTAAATTAATTTAATTAGCGGTAAATTGAAGCTGAAGAATGTTGTTTTTAAGAAAAAAAATTGTCGCTAGATTTATTTAATATTAAGTA
This sequence comes from Cremastinae sp. A BG-2022a, assembly GCA_030522545.1. Taxonomy (NCBI): domain Eukaryota; kingdom Metazoa; phylum Arthropoda; class Insecta; order Hymenoptera; family Ichneumonidae; species Cremastinae sp. A BG-2022a. The sequence goes on from JAPYYW010004160.1 coordinate 8,963, forward strand.
CTTAAATTTAAAGACTAAAAATGGGCAAAATTTTACACATCTGAACTTATTAGTATGTATTTATTATGAAATTTACATGAATTTTGTTACATATATTAGTAAAAATCATAAATGAAACTAAAATAAGGTGAACTAGATGCAATTGGCATAGCGCGTAAGGCTATGGTGATCGCAGACGGGTTTGTTATACCGAACACAGCAAAAAAGCGTTCTTTTAACTCGATCGCGATAAAACCCATACATAAAGCACATCGCTCCCTTTTCCCTAACTTATCTGGATTCAACATTCGATTTTGCAACTTATCAGTGCCCAAAACCTCATGTAGAATTTTTTTAAACTTTTACATATTTAATCCTTGTCTTCGTGCGCATTCTTGAATGTGCGGTATTGCTTGCTTACGTTTTCGGTCAACGCCGCGTGCAAAGCTGGCTCATTTGTGTCCCGGTCGAAATTCGAGCTGCTCGTGGCAAAGGTACAAAAGAGACTGGAACCTCGGGCGGTCAAGGGTCGAGTCCCCTTCGTACCTTCGATTTTTTAGGTGGGGGTAGTAAATTTACCCCTCCCTTAATTACGAGGTACAACGAAAAATAGATTTGGGCGGACCACAAGTGCCCCCCCCCTTTGCACACGGCCGGTTAAAATTGAAAAAAAATAAAAAAAATAAAAAAATTTTGCGGATTTTTGAAGGGGTCACACCTGGGTCTCGTAGACCCGTGAAAATTTTAATTTGCGATATATCATTATTTTCTCTCTATGAAATCAACCATATAATGTGCGATTTTTAAAGATATTTACAAAAAAAGCGGATGGCGCAGGAATCATGTTGATACATCCATTTTTTTAAAAAGTTATAACGCTTTAAAGATTTTTGAAAAAAATGGAAAGGGGTACCACCTTAAAAAATTGGCAAAAATTTTTGATTTTTGTTTTCTCGATTTTAAGGCCTATTCGATCGGAATTTTCCTGCAAATAACGAAAATGCTACTTATTTAGAGCGAAATTCACGAATTCATATTGAAAAATCGAAAAAACTAACTTTTCGATCATTTTTTTGAATTTTTCAATATGAATTGTTGGATTGCGCCACGAATAATTATCATTTTCGTTATCTACGAGAAATTTCCGATAAAATAGGCTCTTAAAATCGAAATAAAAAAATTTCAAGAAATTCGTTGAGTATCACACTGGGTCTCGTGAACTCATGAAAATTTCAATTGGCCATATCTTTTCTTTCTCTTCACAAAATCAACTTAATTATGTGTGATTACCCTTTCACGATTTTTGAAAAAATGGAAAGGGGTATGTATATAATATAGCTTCAAAAATTCGTAAAAATTTTTTAATTTTTTTTTCCCCGATTTTAAGAGCCTATTCGATCGAAAATTTCACGCAGATAATGAAAATGCAACTTATTCAGGGCAAAATTCAAAAATTAATATGGGAAAAAAAAACTGGTCGAAAAATGATTTATCGTCTTGTTCAATATGATGGTTTTCGAACCGAGCGAAAATACAAAATATGTACGCAATGGGTGGGGTGGATTGACGGGAATAAAATGGAGAGACGAGAGAAAAGAAGCGATGAATATTTTGACTGAACGTTCGGGAGTAAATCCCGTGAAGTTGATGGACACGCGCGATAGATCGCTCTGGAGTCTCGGGGACGGGTCGTCGACGCGTGGGAAAATAGTAAATCCGCGTCTCTTTCTCGTGCCTTTTTTACCGAGTGAGCGGTCGCGTTTCACGGTGGCCGCGTCGTCCCGCCGTCAAGCCCCGCGCGCGCTTCGATGTCTCGAGGAGGCGGCGATATAGTTTTCCCCGCTGCATGAGGAGGAGACACTCATGTTTTCGACTGATCGACGGTGTGTTTTCGCTTTTTCACTCGCCGCATAATAGAAAACCGGGGACCCGGCTGAGAATCCGCAGCGAGGAATAAACAAGCGACTCGCTGTGGAGATTCAACAATAAAATGCTCGAAACAAATAAAAGAAAGGAGCGACTGAATAAATGGGACGCGGTCGCGGGAAAGTGGCATCGCGGCCGCGCTGAATTTATTTTCGCCAACGAACCGAAGGATCCCGCAGAGGGATCGATCGATCGATCGGATTGAACAGAAAAACGAAGAATAGATCGAGGCGCGGAAAACGTCGAATTTATGAGCGCGAGAGAGTCGCGATTGCGTAAAATTCTTGGTGGATTCCGCGAGAGAGGATTGAGTCGGAGAATGGATTCCGAGCTAAATGTTTAACCGGTGAACCGCGCGCGCATTTTGCCGAGTTGTAAAACGTTGCGCGGAAAACCAGGCCACGGCGGGGGGGAATTGTTTTTTCAAGCGCTCTCGTTTTGCCCTCTCGAAAGTGAGGCTCACATTTTTTTGCATCAGTCTCATCTCTATATTTTTCTCTCGATCAACTTTTTCCCCTAAGGAGGTTGGCTACAAATGCTGAAAATAAATGACGTTTTACATGTTAAATGTGTATAGGGAAAGGAAATTTGTTAAGAACATGATAAAAATTAGAGAGAATGTTCTTTGTCACTAAAGATATATTTGTATAAATTCAGAAAAAAATATCGTCTACGTTATTTTCGAGTAATCGAGTAGTAAAGTTACGTCCTTATACACGGAATGTATATCTATGTTGTCTAAAAATAGCTATTTCATGGTTCAATTGTTCGAAAAATACGTAGACGAAAATATTCTAAAAATAATTGTATTCACGTATTTCATATGGAAGAATATTCTCTCCAAATTTGAACGAATTTTTATCATTTCGTTATATGTAGCCAACCTCCTTAAACCACTTTTTCACGAATATCGAGCAGTGCCACTTACCAAATATAAACGAAATATGTGAATTTTATTTCCGGTGCGAGGAGAAAAAAACTAAAACGCCGCTCTCTGACGTCTCCGAGCGCGTTGCTCTCACGAGTTATTTTCAAATCGGCCGATCGGGCAACGTGTCGCTTTGTGTCGCCCGGGAGGATATCACCGAGTCTTTCAAACATGGAAATAGTTAAATACGTGGGGGAGAGGAAGATTGATCCGGTATCGAACCAGCCGCTCCGAAAATAAAACAGGGGACGATGCTCTTTTTCGTTTCTAACCACGTTTTTTCTCTCCCCCCCCCACCAAACATTATTCCAAACATTTGACGACGTTGAAATATTTTTCCGAACTTTACTCTTGCCATTATATAAAACTTGGACAAATTTACATTTACTGATGCATATTTTTAAGATAGTCCTGTCGTCGTAACACAAGATATGATTTATTTTTAAAAATTTTGTAATCATAATTGGCACCCTCTCTGCAACATTTTTAAGTAGGACATCCACTTAATTATCGAAAAATTAATGATTAGAAGTCAAAAAATGTTTATACCTCCGCATGCACTCACTTCAAAATTAAATCCATTTATGTCGGATCATATAAAATATGTTTTTACAATGAATTTTTGAAGAAAAAATAATAATTAGCAAGAATTAGAGAATATGAAAACAAAAAATTGAATTTCAAATTCGGTTTTGGAGGTCAATCAAACAGATTATTAAGAGGAATAAAAACTGAAAGGCTGGAATATGTATGAGAATGAAATAAATAAAGATTTTATTTACTTCAATATATTCATCAAGATTCTAACCGGATTCAAAAATCTCAAAGTCGAATAATTTTTGAACAGGTCTGTCACGGTAATTTGATCTCAAATAGCTTATTCCTTCCACGAATCTCTTGTACAACGAACAAAAAATAAGTGATATATTGTTAAGTTGATAAAACTCGTTGAAAAAAAAGTAATTTTTATTTTTTATAGCTCATAAGATTTTTTGATAATCTATTTCATTATATCAAATGGAACGGAATACGAGTTAAAACAAAATCATAAAGATATTATATACCTTATTTATACAGAATATAGATATAAATATATGCCAGGCCGCATTGCTTCTTTCGTCGATCAATTGGAGTTCATGGTCAGTCGAACACAATTTCCACATAATGAAACATTTTCTCCAATATTTAAGAACGAAATATAATTTGGCAAAAAAATTGTATTTTTTCGTTTTCGAACGATCGGTCCGATGAAATATTGTAAAAAATATTTTTGCGCATCAGTTTATAAATGAAATCCATTGAGGTAGTTCGATCGAAAATATAATTGAAATAATGACCGAGCATGAAAGTCACAGAGTTAAAATATCTCACGGGCTATAATTAGCGAGCGTGTTTTCGTTTGTTTGGCGAAAGAAAAAAGGTAGTCGGTGGCGCGGTTCGAGTGAAATAACAAATCGGAATGTTCGACTGGCAATTCCGAAGGAATATGGGAACGTGTATAGGAACTGTCTGGATTGACCTCTCGGTTAAACGCTCACAAATGTTACGTTGGGTTGTACGGAGCGTGCACGGAGGGGGGGGGGGGAGAAGGAGCTTACACGGGGGCCCCGCGTTCTCCGGCGCGTTCCTCGATCTTAGACGTAGGGAGAAAGTAGCGGAGGCTGCTTCGCCGGACTCGGCTTTCTACGGAAAAGCCACTGGGAACGAAACAGTCATCGATCGATCGCTTTCGAAGAATAGAAAAAAAAAATCACGCAAAAAGCATAAAAATATTCTTCATGAAAAATAAATGAATCATTCATTATAAAAAAAAGTAAGTAACAAAAAATATTAAAGCGTTTAAAAAACGAACAAGTACTATATAAAAATTGAGCTTTCTAATTCAAAGACGTGTAAGAACAAAATTCGGATTATTTCTTTTGTTTTCATTGAAAGACTGCAAATAAAAGGAAAAAAGAATATTTTTTAGTAGTATGTTTCTGTCGGGTTTCGACATGGAATATTTCCAAGGGTTTTATATGATGCTGAAAAAAAATCGTCAACAGGGATTCCGGAGGTTGTGCGGTCCGGAAGTGACGAGGAAGAGAAAGACGCGAAAATAGCGAGGATTTTGGGGCTTTTTATTTGGAAAGGGAGACATCTGGTGTACTCGAGGCTTTTCTCGCTGGATGCCGCCAGCAGCCGGCTCAGGCAATTTAGTTGTGTTGGAACGTACGGAACGACGGAACGACGCGACCCGGAGAGAGGCACGGAATAAGAGAGAACGCTTCGCGGATCACCACGCCAGACCTTCCATTATCGTCCAAGACAATATAAAGACAATAAAACTACAACAACAACTTAAAAGAAATCACAATACATTAAAAAACAATGCAAATTACTCTCATATGAATTATATCGAGTGTTGGAATTAATTCGTAGCATTTTTACTGCATTAATACGTTTTCTTTTTCTTTTAGTTAAATGATGAAGAGTTAAAAGATTTACGAAATATTATACTGCTAAGAAAACAAAAGGGAAACAAATCAAAGATCGGCGCATTATTTTTCGAAAAAAAAAGAAAGTTAAGGTAAAAATTAATATTCATTTCTTTCAGAGGATATAGGAGAATACACTGAGAAAAGTTACATTGCGATATTACTATTATATAATAGTACCAGCGAGAATTATTACTTATTTCGTTATAACTATATTAAAAAACGTAATTTTATTATCCATTTTCTCGAGAACTATGCAGATAAAAAATATGAATAAAAATGACATTTTAGGATTGGACATCGAAATATTTCAAAATTTTAACCAACTCTGACTATTATTGATTTATAGTTGAATAAATGATTAAATTATTTATTTGATTTGTGTTTTATTATTATACGTATTTTTACTTATATATTTTTTAATTTTTTTATTTCCAAATTCAATATGAATATTGAATATACATATGATGGTTCGAAAAAAAAATGTATTGTGAAGAAGAAGAAGAAGAAGAAGAAGAAGAAGAAGAAGAAGAAGAATGGGAATAAAATGAGAGATAGTATGTATTATTATTTTGGAGATAAAATTGATGAAAGAAGGGAGGATGATAAAAAGGCATAGTTATGTTAATTAGAGTGGGATATAGAGGTTGCGGTGAGAGGTTGCGGCGGGCGAGAGCTTGGGAGACGCACATGCAGGTGCGCCGAGAGTTTAGCATGCCTCCTCGTCGAGCTCTCGTATAGGATGCCCGGAGAGCAGCAGCAGCAGCGCGTGTACGCGCGCGCGTCCTGTCTCTCGCGTACGCGACTCGCGGGGATCGGGGCTGGCTTTTTCGCCGCGTGCGAAATAATGTTCTCCGCGCACAAACGTTCGTTTCGCTGACGACCAACAAGGAGCGAAAGGAGCGATCGAAATCCATTACGTTTCCCTCCCCGATTATTTCATAGCGCGCGATCTTATCAATTAGTCGGCTCAATTCTATCTCTCCCTTCATTATTATATCTTTTTCTTTTTTTCTTTTTTTTTTCTTCCGACTTGGCTAAATTCCCGAGAATTTATTACCCAGGCATCGTGCCAATTAATAATCGACAGATTACTGAAAGAGCCTCGACAGTGATTTATCTATAACTATCCGTATATTAATCAATTTGTTTATTTAACAATTACTCTCATGAACCATCAAATCGATACTTTTCATCACGGCATAACAATTAATTAATTACTGATAAATATATCTGTTTATTGATTTTTTAAATTTGATTTTTCATAGTCAATAAACAAAAAAAAATGAAAGATATTCCTAAACGAAATAATGTTAAAAAAAAGATGTGAGAAAACTAGAAAGAAAGAAAATTCCAGCATATAAAATAAACGATTGAGGTATCAGGTATGAATAAAAGAATGATAATTTGTAAAAGGCCTCGAGAAATCTCTCGCAATTTCGACGCAGTCCGGAATATTTTTGTCCGATCGAAGATGGAGAGAAAGGTGGCGCGGAGGGGGGACAGTCGAGCAGTTTTCCTGCATTTCTCATCGAGCGATCTTTTTCTCATATTTCGAACGTGAGGATTCCAGGCTCGACGTGACGTTTGAAAAAAAGAAGAATACGAAGGAGAGAGAGAGAGAAACAGGCAAGACGATTCCCGTCAATCTCAGCTGTACGGTTATGCCAGCATTTTTTTTCTAGATCGTCGATTTCGTAACGGCTCTATATGTAATAGCGTAACGATACTGGAGACTGTATCGGATGGTGAGGAGCGCGAGAGAGAGAGAGAGACCGAGAGTTGGAGAGAGAAGGAAAAAAAACCACGAAGAGAGAATAAAAAAAATTTATGCGCGCTCTCGACGGCCTTGGAAGAACCTCTCTCGGCACGAAGCACATCGTGGTGTTACGCGCTTTACACCGCGCTCGTATTCGTATATAATATACTTATATATACATACTATATGCACACACGAGAAATAAATACGCGAATGCATTCATTGCTAGGCTTGTTGGGCGTTCAACCATTTTCTGAAAAGCACGAGAAATCGTACCTTCTCTCTCTCTCTTTCTTACACGTTCTTGCATTTTCTGTTTTTCCCTCTCGATCCCTCTATCTTTCACATGCCCGAGGTCCAGCGTCATCGGATCTCGGTTACGCGCGATCACTTCTCGTTGCTAAATATTGAATATCGTCTGTCGACATTCCTCTATTCATGACATATGTAGAGTTATAAATATTCAGAGTATTTGCATACGGGGAAAAAAAAACAGGTTTAGTTTTAAAAAAAATCAGTATGAAGAAATTACACGTTTGAAAAAAAATATATAATGTATGAAAGTATCAATAAATAAGAAATAATTGTACAATAAAGTATATTTTGAAATGGAAATTAAAAACGTTCTGTAGATTATAAAATTGTGTATTGTGTAATTTTGAGAGAAATTAACTAAATTACATGACACATTCGAGAGAGTTTTGAAAAATAAAAATAAATATTATATTTAAATTCGCTTTACTGAACGATAAAACAATTCTGTGAGTACTAAAAAATGCAAAAAAGAAAAAAGAAAAAAAAGAGAAGGAAGCGAAATGAGAGGGCTTCGCCCTCGGAGGAGGTCAAGGAAAGGATTGACCCAACGCCCGGGCAAATAAGAGAGAAATATTGAGAAGCCTGGCTGCAGTGACTCGATGACGAAAAACAAAAGAGTATACACGTGGGCGATTTGCTCCTCTCGCGAGAGGTTCGGCCCAACTCCAGATTGGCTTAACGGTACATTTTTCTGATCGGGACGGAAACAAAGAGGACGAGAGAGAAAGGCGAAAATGGCAAGCAGGCAGGCAGGCTTCGCAGGAACAAAGGAGACGAAAAAAATAGATCAAAAAATAAGAAAAAGGAAACATCGAGAAAAAAAAGAAATTCAGAAGTGTTTCAAAATGGCTAGGGATAATTTGGGACTCGTCGGATCTTTTTGGAAATTTTGCACGATACAATTATCGAGCGATTATGCCGAAGGAAATATATAAAAGAGAGAGAGAGAGAGAGAGAGAGAGAGAGAGAGAGAGAGAGGAAAAAAGAAAGAAAACGATTTTTTTAAATAACGGAGAGAAAAAAAATGACGATTAGCAAACGTCTCAACATCTAATTTCATCAACGTCCTTCACCTCGGTTGAAACAGTGGGGCGGCGCTCTTTGAGGATAAGAGAGAAAGGCACGACCGTCTTTTTTCATATTTAAATGTTTGTGAGTTTGCCATACACACTCGACCCTTATTTCGTCATTTTGTTTCAAACGTTTATGTTTACTCAAAAAAGCATTAAAACTTTTCAAGCGAAAAGCGAAATATGTATTATTTTCAAAATTTAAAGAATGAATAATGCAAAAATTGCGACAGTTCAACGTTTGATAAAACTCGTTTTGTCCAGTTACTGTGTGCGATATAGATTTGTGAAATTATTTGCGGAAAAAAGTAATCAAGACAAACAAGAAAAATAAAATAACAAATAAAATAAGAAGATAATAAAAAATAATGGAAAAGGAAGAATTAAATGAGAAAATAGAGAAGAAAAAGGAAGGGAATGATAAATTCATAGAGACAGGTGACTGTGGAGACGGGAGAGAGAGACGGGATTGATAGAAATAGAGGGAGAAAGAGAGAGGAACTGCGAGAGCCGAGGTTGAAAAAAGGCAAACTTTTTCTTTGACGGCCTTGCGGTTCACCTCGTCGTACTGTGCGTAGACGAGACACTGCGTCCTCATCGCCATCTACGTCTCTCTTCGTCACTATTGAGCCAAGAAAGATAAAAATAGAGGGGAAAGAAAAATAAATAATAAATATAAAAACAAAATGCAAGAAAGACGAATTGTTGTCCGACTTTGAGGTCCATATAAGCCAGCGAGCACAACGATGAGACAGACGCCGAAGCGTCTCGATGCCGCTGTTTGTTTACCAAACACTTTTTTCCCTTTCTTTCTCCGTTTTTTATTCCGCCTCTCTATACTGACGATTATTCGACGGGATTTTTTCCATTAAAATTTTCGAGCGATTATTCCAATTCCATACTCGTACAAGGACGAAAGTGACATTCGCTATTTTTTCTGACGTTATCTGAGCAATAAATAATAAATATTCGATCCAAATAGATACGCAAAAGAAGCATTGATAAATCATGCTAATTTGTTTTCAATAACAATTTTTTCACATTTACAATTTTTTTCTATTTATTTTTTGCGATAATTGCACGCTTATGTTTGATCAAAGATGTACGCTATATCCGCTACAATTATTGCGTCATTATAGCAATGAATAATAAAAATGTTCGACGTAAATAATTACACAGTATGGTGAATCAAGAGACACGGCAGTGTCTCGACGCCAAGTAATGAAAGAAAGCGAACCAAGTTCGTCCGATCTGAAGCGAGAGACTAACGTGTCTATTATTTATGAATAAGATTATTAATTTAACATTTTTTGATATTCAATCGAAAATAGCCCCACAATGTATTTTACTTAATCGCAAATATAACAGTTTCTACCCCGCCAAAACCAATTTTTTTTCTTTCCAATGCCGTTGGATTTATTACGATTTGTGTAGCCTCCTTATATACATATACGACGCATTCATAATTTTATAGGAGCAAATTTGACGATTTTTTTCAGCATTTCTCAAATAATTCGTCTTTTGTCAATGAGACCGTGCGAGAGAGACAGACAGATGCGTGGCACATGAGAGCGAAAGAGATAGACATAAAAAAAATGTAAGATATAATATGATTTTCCCATCAGAAAAGATAAAATGCTTCAATTTTAAGAATTCACACAGCGACCAATGACTCTGAAAGCGCGTTTACTGAATTTTTTCCAAATTTGACACAATTTATCCATTTAGTTGAAAACAACATATCAGAAGTGTGGCTACATTTATCACGATTTATTATATTGCATCAGTTTATTCTTAAAAATAAAAAATAAAAAGTTTAAAAAATGGCGGAATCGTCGAAATTGTTTTTCTTTCGGAATCGACGAGCGAAGGGATAAGAAAGTCGAGGCTAAGGAGAGATGTGACACGGAGAGGAGCGACGATAGGGAGGATAAAGAATAAGAAGAGAAGGCGAAAGAAAAGAAGAAGAGGAGAAGAAGGAGGAAAAGAAGAAGAGGAACGCGCGCGTTGTTGAAACGAACGGTATCGCGTGTAGGTTTTTGCGGCTTGAGGACCCGTAGGACGAGAGAGAGGTCGACGACCGCGACCCCGTCTTAGCCACAAACACTATTTCTCTCTCTCTCTCTCTCTCTCTCTATACCTGCGGTCGGGGGGGAGGGGGGGGGGGGGCTCTACAGCTATATATTCCTGTCGCGGATTCTCAGAGGCGAATGTGTTATTGGCGAGCGTGTGCCACCACCCCGAGAGACAAGACTTGAAAAATAAATGAGAGAAGAGAAAAAAGATGGCGAGCGTGAAAAAAGTGGCCCGGACATTCTCATTCTCCGCCCTTTCGCCATCCTCTTCATTTCTCTCTCTCTCTCTGATTCCGTTCGAATTCGCATCGCACGAACATCGAACGAGGAACGCACCATCATCGGGGAGAAAAAGAGAAATGCGATTCCGAAAAAGAAAAGAAAAGGCAGAACGTCGAGAAGAAAACTATTATTTAAGAGGATAAAAAACAAGGCATTTCTGTAATTTTCCCTGGCAAGTAGGAAATTCAAGCAAAAACAATTTCTAGCGATGAGATGGATTGAAAAAAAAGACGAGGTGGATGTGGAAAACATTGAGACTGAATAAACGAGTTTTCGCACGGAACTGGAAAAAAAAGAAGAGCGCGCGTACACGCTGAACGGAAGTGGACTCGTTCCTCGTACGCGTTAACTCCGCCGGGGGCATTAATCGTTAAAACCTTATTTATGCGCAACACCATTTCAATTATGAGAATTTTCAATTATAAGGATTTTCAATCGCCCCGTTCTCCTCCCGACATTCGCTTCGGTAACAAAAACAAAAACGCAGCAAAAACAAATGAAATAACAATAATGATGAAAAAATGTTGACGTTCGAAGATGAATATCAATGATCAAAATTATACGAGAAAAAAAGAAGTAAAAAAAAAAAAGAAGAATGAAGAAATCCGCGATTCACTTTCTACGAAATTAAAATAAAATGGAAAAACACATGGCTCGAAAATAATAATCGATGAAAGAGCAATAGGTGTGAATTCCAAACGGAAAAAAAAGTAGGCGCAGCTTTACGTGTATATTTATTTTTGTATCGTATTATGACGGGAGAAAAAGAAGAAGGAAGAGAGAGAGAGAGAGAGAGAGAGGGAGAAAGAGGCAGGGAATTTCTCGGGGAACATGCTCGGGTCATTGCCGAGGTCATAACCTTGAAAGGAGACTCTGCGTCTAAATCATACATCCGTGTACATAAATGTATATCCGTACGCAAATGTGTGCATTCGTATCTACAGCGATTGGTGTACGGAGGAGAAAGTTTTCTATCGTTTCATCTCCGCATTGTGCATGCGTCGGAGAAAATCGGGAAAGAGACGAAAAAGTATCAATTCTATTCGCTTATTTGCACGGATGAATGAATAAACAATTACAGTTCACTACCTCAATAAGAACGCAAAAGCCCCCAAGGGGAAGATTTTTATGGCCCCCCACTCCGTGCGCGCTTCGCGCTCGGTGACTCGTTCTGTGTGGGGGAAGCGCTCGAGCGAAAAAGCGGGCAAGCGTTCTTATTGAATCGTTCTTATTGGGGTAGTGAACTGTATTTGCTTTTTTTTAATTTGTTATTGAAACGAGAAAAACATTTATCAACGATCACGTATAGATCTGTCAAATTAAATAAAAATACCATACTGTTCGTTTGTATTTAAAAAAATGATATTCAATTAATTATCGATTAATAAAATACATTTTTTTATGTTAGAAATATCGAACGTTTAAAAATGTATTTTTAAACTTCAATTTTTTCGGGAAGAATGAAAAATTAATTTCTCCGCTGTCCGGATCATTTTTTATCGGCTCGAAATAAAAAATAAAAAAGTGGGCGCTCTGTAATTGTTGGGAATTGGAATTTGATCGATTGAGCTTTTTCACGTTCGACCTCTCTCGGGATCTCTATCTCGAGAAATCTATCAGGCATAAGTAGAGGATGCCCGAAGATGTTGAACGATAGAGGGACGGAAAGGAGAACGCGCTTTCTAAATTCATCGTCGATGCGCGCGATGGAAAATGGACGGAGGGGTGAGGAAGGCAGCGAGAAGGATCGATCGTTGTCCTCGTCGTCGTCGTCGTCGTTCAACGTCAACGAGGAGCATCACTTTCTCCGCGCTTCCATTCTCGCGCCTTCATTTTTTTCTCCCCCCCCTCTCTCTCTCTCTCTCTCATTTTTATTCGCTCTTTAGGATGTCTGTCGAAAATTTCAATTAAAAGATAAATGTACTTTTCCGTGATGAAACGCATGGAAAAAGGGATAAACTTCCGAAAACCATCAACCTCCGATTGACTTGAAATTTGGTACACATATTCTTTTTAATATATAAAGACATTTCCTAAAAGGATTTTTGGC
>JAPYYW010004161.1:0-12251 GCA_030522545.1 Cremastinae sp. A BG-2022a
AAATTTCTTTCTAAATGAGTACAGATTAGCCAAAAGTCAATGCGTTCCGCATAATGCACTCTATACCAGTTAATCGATTAGAGGCCTCATGTCTTTTTTTAATATAGATTATGCAATGTACATTATACTAGGGCATGGTCCTCTTAGAATTTCAAAAAACAAAAAAAAATCTTTGTAGTTTCGTTTTAAATTTTTTTTAATTTCAAGAATGTCATGCCCTAAAAAATTTTTTTTATTTGTTTTTTTTTTAATTTTTATTTTTTCATTTGACTGTATTGATAGAACTTAAATCGTACATTTAGCAATTTTGATCATATAAAAATTATCAAAACTGCTGGGTTTTGTATGAAAAATTATCAGGAATTTTCAAGCTGCTTCCACTTTACGATTTGTTGCATAAAACGTGTGTACACTCCAATTCATTCTTAAAGATGTTTTTTTTTTAAGATTGCATGAACCTCATGTTTGAAGATTTGATTAAAATACATGAAGAAAACTTTGAGAAAGTTTAACCATTTGGTAATCGAGACATTTGAAATTTTAAATCGTACCTTTTAACACGAGTTCTTATGCGATAAAGCTATGAAAAATTGCGTTCTTCGATAACAAATACTTTGATTTCACGACAGTGAAACCTTTTTAAACTTCTCGCATATTTTAAGATTACGTTTAAGGAAAAGTTGTAAAAACTTTCTTCAAAAGTTGTACCAAAAGTGGTTTAATGCAAGAACTCCATTAAAAGGTGACAACCAATACTTTATTTTATCTCGGCAATATTTATGTATGAAAAAATATCGATCGATCATTCCTCGTTTGATTTTCAATGCTTCTGATTTTCTTGATAAAAATTCAAGTACGATAGTGATCGTGGATTATTTTGTCTCTCGTCTCATTTTTCTCGCTGATTTCTCATTTTCTTTATCGTTTGAACAATTTGTCGAGGCGTTATCGCCCAACTGTATATGAACCGTCACGTTTCCTTAGTACACAAATAATTTTACGCCAACGCGAAAAGGTGTTTTTTTTAACTCCCATATTGTCGAGACTCTTTATCATTCCCTCGGTTAAACTCTTATCGCGATTTTCTCGAGAATGGAGGAGAGAAAAATCCGAGTTAAGATCTCGAAATAACACAAAATTTGATAATGAAGTGAATCAAATGAAAAAAAAAAGAAACACGTTTATTCATTTTTATTCTCGCAGCTGCGCCATTGAAAATTTCGTCACTTTTCTAGTATAGCATCGAGTATATCGTACATATTTATAGTATACACACGCGAAATTGTGCAAGAAGATCGAAACTCGATTGGCAATGGCAAATATTATCTTTTTACGAGGGGAAGAAAAAACAGGCGTGGGAGGAGAGCCGACGATTCGAATCTTTCTCGTCCGTCAACGAGCGAGTAAAATCGTGTACTCCGGGCTAAATTTAACCCGCGATTCTCGATCAAAATACGAGACTCGAAGATCGCTCTTATCAGGGATTGAACGACGCTTGGAATAACGATGAAAATATAAAAATATAAAAAAAAGAAATATGTATAAAAGAATAAACGAAAAAAAGAAACAGAGCGACAATCGAGGTTTTAATCTCGCTGTAAATTTTCTCGACTCGCGAATATCGCTTATACGCGCGAAAACCCGAGGGAGTACATGCGGAGTAAACAAAGGAAGTGCGCGGTATTAGCGTCGAAAAGAGCACGGAGCGATAAGAACGTAGAGCTTGGATTTCCGAGATCTTTTTCATTCGAAAACGTTTCGCGCGCTCTCCGAAAATGACTTTTCGTCGTCGTTCGATTTATTTAAGGTAGCACATCGACGAAACGATTTTTTTAGGAATTTGTTAAAATTTTGCACAAACTATCTTTGATGCCATATGCATATATATGTTAAATTTTGAGACGTTTCTTTGCATAAAATTCGAGATATTCATTATTGAAAATCACCCATTTTTTTACTCTCCCATAAGAGTACGGATTAAATAGTGCAATCTTCAAATCTTCAAATCTTCAAAAATTCGTAATATTGTACTTAATGGATACTACTTTTTCGTGAAGGAGATCCGCCCTTTTTTTATACGGCACTCAGCTCTCGAACTATTGCTGATATTTCCTCTTCTTCGCGTTAGCTGCATTTACGATTAGAAAGTTTCGAGAAATCGACAACCGCGAATGATTCTTCATCAGGAAGAACATCTATAAAGATAAAACTTGCCAGAAATCTTTGTGAGCGTAAATATTTGGTTGACCTTCGGGAAAAATGCTCGTCCCGGGCGATTTTAGGAATAAGGATTCGCCGTGTCGAACTGGTCGTAATAAAAAAAAACGTAAGAGAGCACGGGGATAGGCGAGAGGGGCAGATGTGCCCGGATAATTGCTTCAGCGAGAGA
Organism: Cremastinae sp. A BG-2022a; assembly: GCA_030522545.1. Lineage (NCBI taxonomy): Eukaryota > Metazoa > Arthropoda > Insecta > Hymenoptera > Ichneumonidae > Cremastinae sp. A BG-2022a. Next base: position 2,390 of record JAPYYW010004161.1, read on the forward strand.
TATTAATGGTCCGAGAAGATTTCTTTTCTCACGGACGGACGCGCAATAAAAAATGACTGGCGAAAGAATAAAAAGCACGCGCGTATACGCGTCGAATATTTAACCGGCTTCAATCCTTGTCTTATTGCACTTCGGCGGGCATCAGATCATCCTTTTTTTTTCTCCGTCGCGCGATCGCGTGAACGACGCGCCGGGCGATGAAGCGCTCGCGTGGGTGGATAAAAAAAATAATACGTCTACCTGAGAATCCTGTCCTTTTATTTTTTTCGTGGGGATCCGATCATCGCTTTTGGCTGATGCATACTCCGACGCGCCGCTCCGACGCACAGATCGCCGCATACGCACAAATGCGTAAACACTGATGCATGTTAAATCGGGACCCGAGGAAAATGTATATAAATTGAAAAGTTTCGTACCGAGCGTATGTTTTTAATGTCCGACTCGGACATAGCCACGAGCAAGATAGAAAGTAAAGATTTATGGAAAATCCGCGACGCGCATTATGCCAGGAATATTTAGAGAGTCGTTAAGAACCGGAAGTCTTGTTTATAAACGTGTACTTTGAATCGTAAAAATATATTTCTCGGTCTCGCGATACTGTGTGCGAGCTTCAATTGCTCTGACAATGCTTCGCGTTCGTCGAGTACAATCCAATTGTCTCTTTTGTTGCTAAAAAAACGTGCCTCGGTCAATTTTCTTTCATTTTCCTGATGGAGATTATAGACTCTGTACGAGAAATATGGGAAAATTTTTCGAATCGATGGTATACTTTTTATGGCTAAATTTGTAGAAATTATTGATTGGATATTTTATTCAAAATTGCGGAGAAACTCTGTAAGATTTGATCGTTCAAATTTACTTTTATTTTTGTTTCTTTTTTTTTGTTAATTGTCTATAATCATCTTTTTTATTCCTTAATTACATTATTATTATTTTAATACTCAATATAGATAATCTGTAAAGTTCTAATTCTTCAAAAAACATTGTGATATTATATTGTCCTTAAATTATTTTATTGCAAATTTCGATTTCGCAAAAAAATGGGACGATTAGCGTTAAAATTTATTTAGTAGAAAAATTTGAGAGGCTATTGCCAAATTATTTTACTGTAAAAAATTTGTAAAAGAATATCAGTAAAGTCGGACACTTTGAAAAATACGTCTAAGAAATGGCGGAATCTAATAAAAATTTATTTATTCTGCGATTTTATTTTCTTATTTTTGTAAAACTTTTTTTCGCTAATGGATAGTCAAAGCCGAGGGTCGTAATGTTTGAGCGTTTTTTTTTCCTCCAATTTTTCTTATTCGCGGTCCTCGTTCCTCCTCCGTCTCGCTCCTGCTCGTTTTCTTGTTTCTCTGACGCTGACAAACGAGCCGAGTCGAAGGCAAAATCGCGTGAGCGTCGTGCAGAGGGATAAAAGTCGTCTCGATCTCGCGCACATGCACATCGACGATGATTCTTTCCTCGCGAAAAGATAGACACTGCCTGAACGGGATAGAAACGGAGACGGGGGGGGAATAAAAAAAGGAGACGAACGAGACCCGAGACGAATGGAAATTTCGAAGGGTGAGAAAGAATAAGGGAAGACTAAGAACAATTTCTCGCAGAACTGCGAAAAGAATAACAAATTTGTACTAAAATTCAATTAAATTTCCATCAAATTTTTTATAAAATTGCACAAATTTGTTCATTTGATATTTTTTCTATAAATGCTAGTTTATTCGATAATTTTTTTTTTCAAATCGTATCCTAATATAATTTAATTATTAAAGAAAAAAATAAAATAAAAAATGAAATTGAATTTAATAATGTAAGTGGAAAATGCATTGAAAATATTGTGAGAATGAAACAACGTAACAGAGAGTATAAAAGCAGATGAGTAAAAAAAATATACGTGCGTTGAAATAAATTTCGTCTTTTTTTTTCTTGTGGTGTGTAAGGAAAAAAAATAGTTGTAATTGAGGGCGTGGCTTTTTCGTGAGCGGGTCTCCTTTTCGATCTGTCTCTGTCGGAGGATACACAAGGGAGTAGAAAAGGGTCCTGATGCACGCTGCAGCGGGAAAATAAGAGGGAAAGGGATCTCTAGCAGGGGAGTAGGCTACCGAATAAACGCAATATGTGAAATTCGTTCCTCATATACCCCTCGAGTAAGAATTCTTTGCACGCCTTACGAGGCACGGACGATCCTTCTTCCATCTTTCTCCCCCTCGAACGGGACGAAGCAACGAAAATTGTCTGCAGGTTTCAATTTCTTGACTTGTCGCCGAAAATCATGTCCCGATTCCCTTTGGCTCCGTCTTTTCGACTTCTTTAATACAATCCCTCGATCTTTTCATCATTTTTCAGCTCTTGAAATTAAAAAAAAAATACAGAAATACCATTTTTTAATAAAGAATATTTTTATTCTTTCACAAAAAAAAAAAATATATTTTATTTGCTCAAATGATTGAAAATCCTCCCATCAACTAAGAAATTGACACTAAAAAATATTTTTATACCTCTATATGCCTTTTAATGAAGATATTCGCGATCGAAGATTTATTTCGAAAAATTTGTGTCGTAATAAAAGAGACGCTGAAAAAAAACTGATTTATCATATTGATTAAACATATTTTCAAAAGTATATGTATAGTACTGAAAAAACCTATAACTGCACTAATTAAATTGCACTATAATTCCATTAACGATAAATATAACGATAATGTGTAAGCTGAAGCTGTATATTGTAATTCGCAAAGACATTGATACGTTCTCATAATCATAAAAACTTTAATAAACATTTTAATATTCTTGAATATAAAATATTGACGACCGCGATAATTTTTAATACCTAAAAAAATTATTAAGACTTTATTAGAGCATTCTCTATTTTTAATGAATTCATGCTTTAAAAAATCGTAAAAAAGTATTTAACTTTTTTCAACAAAAGATATTTTTAAGGTGATTTTTGGTGCAAAATTATTTTTTAATTAATGAACATTGTTATCGTTTTTAAAACAACATCAAAACTATCACTTTTATAATTAACGATTATTTTTATAATTCTTATAGATAAGATAAAATAAGAATTTTGCGTTTGTAGCTCTGTCTCTTTATTTTTAGCTTTTTTCTTTTTTTTTCTTCTCTTGTACAATGTGCGTTCACATGTGGAATGCGCCTTTCCCCGGCGCGTTACGCATATCAAAGGCGACAAAAATCCCACACTATCGATACATCCATTTAAAGTGTCCATTAAAGTATCAAGAGGAAACATTTCTAGGCTCCGTCAAAGAATAATGTTTGTCTAAAAAACATAATATTAACGTGAACGACATTTTTAGCATATTTACAAAGTAAAAGTTATAAATAATTATTAAAAATGAAAAAAAATATAGATGCAAGTAATAATTACGAATTTTAATGCAACTTTCATAAATTAGAGCGAAAAAAAAATTAAAAAAAAGATCGTTCATTTTTTTCCCTACATATATATATATATATATTTTTTATGTATATGTAGCGTATATCTAAAACGAATGACTACGAATTCATTGTATAAGGAAAATCACAAGAATGTAAGAAAATTTAATTTCTAACAACCTCGTAGTATGAATAAATTGTACTCGTAGCTAATCGTTGCTATTGACATTTTATTTACTACGTTAAAAAAAATTAACAATTAACTTCACAAGACTGTGAAACGGTACATTGATTTTTCCTTGAGACGATTTTTCCTTGAGATCGATTTTTCTTCAGACTTTGTCGAGACTTATATTTAACTTTTCATCTCACTGTTTGATTTTGTCTCATGGTCGATTTCCAAGATAACTTCTTCAAAGATAAATTCGAATAAATTTTTGTATTGTGTAAAAATGAAGATAGTTGATAATTTAATTTCTTTTCACAACTCTTCATGAAAAATTATTGCTCTCAAGAGCTATTTGAAAGTTGAAATTTTGAACACAATATATATTTTAATTACCACGTCGTAATAAATTACCATACTAAATTTTACTGCAAAGGGAAAACTATATTGTTGTTTACATAATTGTTTCAGAACTAGTTTTATTTTCGCAATGAAACCAGTAAATTCATTTTAGGTGTTAACATACAGTAAAATCAAAAATTTTTATCTCAATTTTTCTCCATACCACGTGGTTTTTCAGCTTAACTTTATTGAAATAGTTATTGCAAATTGTTTTAAGAAGGGCATATTTAAAATTCAAGGTCATCCAATGTAAAAATTATGAAAAAAAAAATCTTTTTTTAAAGGAAAGGATTTTGAAGTACATTAAAGAGGTATGCTAAATTAAAAAAAAATTCATTGAAAATTGGAATTTTTTAAAATAAATATTTCGATTTCTATATGTGGTGAAAGCTCTTAAAATTTGATACACATATACGGGTTATATAAAAGAAGGTTTGTGCAAATATATAATAAAATTTAATAAAATATTTACGTCCTATAATGGTAATTCAACGAAATTATGTGAAACGTGAAGGCCCATGGTTAAAAAAAATCTAGCGAGAAACAAAAAAAAATCGATATCGATGAAATGGAAGGTCGTAAGTCGAAGGAAAGATTCCGAGTGACGATAACAAAAAGGTTAAGCCCAAAAATTGGATATACACACGCCAAAGGCCTAAAAATGAAAATGAACGAAAATAGTGTCGTATATGGGATCGGCATAAGTTTCAAGAGACACGGAGTTGAACGTAAGACGAGAATTAATAACGTCACTCGAGATGAAACTGCTTTTACTCGGATATATATATACTTACGAGCTGAATGGAGAAAGAGAGAAAAACAGAGATAGAGAGAGTGACAGGCGAAACGTGGGCAGCAAAATAGGAATGTAGAGGGGTTAGAAGGGATGGAAAGAGGAAGGGATGGGAAGGGGGGGGGAGAAAGAGAGAGAGAGAGAGAGAGAGGGAAGGGTCGATAAGAGGGTTGGAGACGCGCGGATGGCATCGATTAATCTCGGCGAGGCTTAATTGCTCTGCAGCGGGTACGAGAGAATTTCTACATACACAGATGATTTCGTACAGACAGCTTCTCCGTAAGTCTCGCTCTCTCTCTCTCTCTCATTTTTTCGCTTTTTCTCATCTGGAGGGGAAACATCTCGAGGATCCGGGAGGGGGAACAGAAGAGAGAAGAAGAATAAGAAGCGGAGAAGAAGAAAATTTGAAGAGGGAGTCGCGTTCGTGGGTCGAAATGAGAATCGAGTTTCGCGGTGGGGAATTCGAGAGATTAGTTGGAAGAGAGAGAGAGAGAGACGGAGAGCGAACGAGAGGACGAAAGAATGGCTAGATTTTTGCAGGTGGAGAGAAGAGACGAGCGTTCAAGTGCCACACCTCGAATTCACAAGATTCCACGTTCTCAGCTGCATTCGAAATTCTTTTTTCTTTCTTTTTGTTTGTTTTTTTTTACTGAAAGATGTCTGCACTCTCGTGCAGCTGATGTTCATTCAGTTTTTTTGGTTCTTCAAATTTTGGCAACTACTTATTATGGTAGTTTGGTCATTATGGCGAATCCAAGTGTAATCCATGAAAATTTTATTTTTGTTGTAGATAAGTACTTGATTAACCTATTTTTAAAATTTTATCAAAATTAATTGTTTCTTTTTTTTAATGATAAATTCTTTAAGGAGATATTATCGTTTCTCACGTGAAAATTATTTTTTAACTTTTTTCGCTAAAATTTGGCACACATTGAGATTAATGTGATACCTAACTTGTATCAAAATTTTAATAACTTCCATCGTCTGCAAATCGAGATATGTATCTTTGAAAATCGCGTTTTTTTGGTGACTCTCATATGGACGCCTGTTAAAAGTTGCGATCTTACACAATAAATAATTAAACATCTGCACGGTAAAGCTTCCTAAAATTTGAAACACATTTTAATATGACATTAAAGAACTTAAATATTAAATATAAATATTAATTAGATTAACTTGGAAATAATTTCGCTGATTTTTGCCTTTACTTTACATGTAAGACGAATGCGCGATACTATACGATACGATAAGCACCTCCTTTTAATTCAAATGTTTTTTAATAATCTGTTTTGCTAACCTCCAAAACGGTATTTTAAAAAGTATTTGCAACAATGTTTCGCCAAGTTGTCTTCGTCTACTTGTCTCGCTGATACATTTGTTATGAGTTTCACTTTTTAAACGCCTGTAACTATAGAAAACTACGGTAACCAGTGACCATTTTTTGATAACAGTAAAATATTCACTCATACATATAAATTAAAGCATACTTTGTCATTATTTTCTCGTTGCGACATTCACTTGTTTGTCACAAAACAAGAAAAATATTTTCTACAAGGTTTACCTTAACGTAAAGGTAATTCAATAGCAAAAATTGTTTATTTAAAAAAAATTTGAAAAAAATTATTTTTTGTAGAAAAAGAGAAAAAATCGAATGAATAAGGAGTTGAGTCATTCTACCGTTTAGTTTCTAAGATGTTTGCAGTTTGAGTTTAGCGATTTCCCCATCTGAATATGTGTTGAGGTACTTTGATAGCAAAAACCGTTTACTTAAGAAAATTTTGAAAAAATTTGTATGTTTTGTATAGAAAAAGAAAACAAGTCGAATCAATAAAGAATTGAGTAATTCTACCATTTAGTTTCTAAGATATTTGAAGTTACAGCTAAGTGATTTTCTCATTGAAATGTCACAAAAAATTATCTATAACAATAACTTGAAAACGACCTTTAAGAAAATTATGAAAAAATTGAAAATGTTAGAGTACAACCTGCAGAAGTTATATCAAAAAAATTAGGGATGATATACTGACCACTTTGTAAAAAAAATTATTGTAGTGGCCATTTTACATTTTTTTCATTTTGGAAAAAATTAGACACTCTCGAAGTTTAGTACAAGTGAAGAAAATTCAATAAAAATAGCATATAATTATATTTCTTCTATGATAACTGATAATATTTTCAAAAAATCAAATTAAAATAAAAAAATTTCAGCAAAACCTTTTTGAAATTTTGCCTATACAAAATGAACACTACTTTGAACATAAAAAAAATTCTTAAGAATCTAATATTTAAATATATGCATTAAGTGTAAATTTCCGAATCCTCCGTATGAAGCAGTGTTGACAAATTCTTAAATTCATGTTTTTATTGGTTATACACGCACTTTTAAGACTGTTGTTTGGGATTTCAATTAGTGTACCGCTTTCGAACAAACTTGTCCAACTTGACATCATTCTCAAACAGAAATTCGATAAACTAAATTGGGAGAAGCAAAAATCTAAAAATTCTGCAATTTTTTGCATCGTGCAATTGACGAATTTATTACAATATACTGTTTCTTTTTTATAGTATGATTTTTTAATACAAATCACGCAATTTGTGTATATTTCCAACTTAATCATTTGCTGACCAAACTGACCGAACTACCTTATTTATTTGCGAGACTATTCAAATTTCTTGCTCATGTGGAATCAACATATTCTCAGCTGCGAGCGAACATTTGATTTTTTTTTGAACAATTCTTGCTCTCTTTCTCGAGTTGATTATTTTTATCTTCGGGTTTCTCAATTTTTTTTATTACGTTGTTTTTTGAGATCGTTCGATGGGTATTCAAATTTCTTGCTTGTGAAATCAACATTCTCAGCTGCTTCGGAATCGTTGATTTTTTTCGGATAAAATATTGTACACTCTTTCGTGCAGTTAATGAAGTTCATTTTTTTAATCCTCAAATTTTCGTATTTCGTTTCTTGAGATTGTCTCAAACAGTGTTTAAATTGTAAATTCCAAGTACTTTGATTTTTCTTATTCTAAAATAAAAACAGTTGCTTGAAAATATTTTATCCTTCTTTATCGAAAAATGTTTTTTACTTATTTTTGTACAGTCAATATATTAAAATTTTTTTTCTAATTACTCCGGCTTTTAAAATGTTTTCCAAGGTATTTAAATTTTGCAGTTGGCAAAGTTTTTCATTTTTCAAATCGAAATTGAAGTTGCAAAGTCCTCTCAATTATTTCATTTAGTAATATTATTTCAAACGTATCCAAAGTCCTTATATTTTCGTGAAATCTCTCTCGACGGCAAATATCATCGGAAACTTGTTTTTCTACTCGAGATCGAAGACACTTTTATTGCTTTCGAAGCGTTCAAAGATCCTCATCGGTAATTACATTAAGGTTATAAACTCGACGTGTGATCAAACTTCAAGCTGGCTTAAAGTCCGGGAGGTGTCATAAAATTGTTCATAGAGCAAAAATAAAATATAAGAGAGACGTCAAATGTAAATAAGACATTATTTTTTTAATTGCAAAAAATTCTTCATTTTTCTATATACACTTGAAAAAATCATTCAATTATCTATCTTGGGAAAAAAACAGTCATTCATCCCAGCACTCGTTCTTTTTTCTACGACTTTTTTTTCTTCGAGCTCTTCGGTGCTTTGTTGACTCTTTTGATCTAATTCGTATCCACGTGTCCAAGGGTTAAAGGTGAGAGGCTCATTATTCGCGTCCCAGCCATTCAATTACTCTATTTTTTCGACGACTCCTCCTTTTTCACGCACAATAACATATAATTCGTTTAAGCATGAATACGAGAAAAATAAGGGAAGTAGCACGAAAATCGACGCGTGCGTAAAAATTTGAATTTTATTATCCCGCGACAGGAACATACCGAAATTCCCGATCGATCGCCGAGACTTTTTCGTTCGACGTTAATGCTTATTAGAATTCGTGTATTTTCCGACTTTCCCATTTCCTCCTTATTCCTTTTTTCTCTCTCTCTCTCTCTCTCTCCGGTACGCGCACCCGTCGCTGCATAATGAAGGCTGAACACGCAATTTCCATTTTACCCTTAAAGTCTGAAATTTATTGCTCGAATCGTAATCCACGACACGCATTCTCCGCTTCCCCGTCGATTCGGTTTCACTTCTGTACACGAAACCGACAAGACGAATCACCGTGCACGAGCTGGACGACGCCGTCGTGGGATCTCGACGGACCGAAAAATTTTCCGATCGATCCTGATCGAACGAGAAACAATATAGGCTCCGAAGAAAAAGTGCGCGACGAGAATCGCTCTCTCTCTCTTTCTTTCGCATCGACGATCGACGAAAAAGTAACAAGAATGAATAAAAATGTTTACGACTTCATCGAGTTTATATATATATATAGGCAATTTATCGATATTTTAGAATTTTTAAATGACTCATTCGTTATTTGTTTGCTTGTTCAGGAACGAGTGGAGAGTTTGGCGGCGGCTCGGGAAAAAAGTAGCGACGAGCCGGAGCGGAGAGAGGAGATAAAAAAATAAGGAATAGGTAGACGGACAAGGGGAATGCTAAGGGAGGAAATCGTCGGGACCGATCGACGTTTCGGAGAAACTGGGAGCGGAAGTTTCGAAGCAGTCGGGGACGTCGAAGGGACACGCTCGGATTCGCATGTCGGGAATATGAAGAGTCCAATCGGCCTCGGAAGGGCACAGCCGGCCAGTGAGACCTCGCGTCCGCTCTGCGTCCGTAAAATCAAGTGATAGCGGAAGCAAACATAGGAACAGGAAAATAAAAGCCCAAATATTACAAGGTAAAACTTTCACAACTTTTACCATTTAAAGTGATATCATGGTATCGTTTATTACATTTTTTTTTTTAATTTTTCATAAACTTTCTTTACCGTCGTATGTACACGTATCTCAATTTTTAGAAGGTTTCACCACGCGGAAGTCGAGATATTTATTGGTAAAAATCACATTTTTTTGCATCCTTCCATAAGAGCGCGTGTTAAATATTGCAATCTTCAACAATAAGTATCTCAACTTCTACGTGGTGAAGCTTTCTAAAATTTTGCACACATTTTTATACAATATCGAAGAAGCTTTGTTTAGTTTTTTT
>JAPYYW010004162.1:0-14831 GCA_030522545.1 Cremastinae sp. A BG-2022a
AAAAACCAAAGTAAACATTTTTTTTCGTCTTTTAAAATTGAAAGAACGTCATGCATTAGTATAGTGTACACTACATATAAGATATTCAAATTTCAAATTGTGTACATATGTGATATATATTTTTTTACGTCTATCTTTCTCGTTGTCATGTGCCACGCATTTATCTGTTTCTCTCGCACGGTCGCATTGACAAAAGACGAATTATTTAAGAAATGCTGAAAAAAATCGTCAAATTTGACCCTATCAAATTATACTTGCATATATAAGGAGGCTACGGATCGTAATAAATCCAACGCCATTTGAAAGAAAAAAATTGGTTTTGGGGGGTAGGAACTGTTATATCTGCGATCAAGTAATGCATTGCGGAGCTATTTTCGATAGAATATCGAAAAATCTTACACATAATAGACACGTCAGTCTCTCGCTTCAGATCGGACGAACTTGGTTTGCTTTCTTTCATTACTTGGCGTCGAGACATTGCAATATCTCTTGATCAATCTTATGCATAATATACACGTTAGTCTCTCGTTTCAGATCGGACAAACTTCGTTCGCTTTTTCTTTCATTACTTAGCGTCGAGACACTGCCATGTCTCTTGATAAATTCGCTAAAAGTTTAAATATCTCAAATATTGGGCATACATCGTTAAGCTTCATGAGATGTGGATCGGTATTAAACAAACGTACTTAAAAATGCATTTAAAAGAGTGTATGGATTAAACACCGTGAAAATTAGCCTCGAAGAGTCATCGGATGAATAATAGAGAGGGCCAACGGATACGACGAAAAGTTTCGAGTCGAGAGCTCTAATGAGCTTATTATTAATTCACTTGACACATCGGGAGCATAGAAAAGCGGTAGATAGAGAGAGAGAGAGAGAGAGAGAGAGAGAGAGGGAGAGAGATAGTTGCGAGGCAAGATGGCTTCGGGAATTTTACTGATGACTGAGAGGGGTAAAACGTGTCCCAGCCTCCTAGTAAGGGTTAAATAATGGCAGGAGGACACTCGCCGAGAGAGTTAAGAGCTTGATGGAGTCACAGTAGAAAATCTCGATCCTATCGCTCTTGAAAGCCCTTTTGCCGCCCTACGAACCCTTTCCAACCCCCCGGAGCGAAACCGAGTTTTCCAGGAAGACGGGTGATACCTTCGCGAGGAATCCACTCTCTCTCTCTCTCTCTCTCTCTCTCTCTCTTTCTCTCTCGTTGACTCAGACTGCATCCAGAACTTCGCGAAAGCTAACGTGACTGGGTAAACCACGACGCTGACGCCCCCTAAGCATGTTCAACTCATTCGTTACCACCATAACCTCCAACTATATTCTCGACACCGCAGCTTCCAAATTTTTTGAAACAAATTTATGGGTCAAAGTTTCTCTCCGCTCTTGAAAATTCCAAAAGTCCGTTTTATAAACATCCCTCAAATTTTCCTATATGTACACGTTTAAGACAGTTTTAATACTACATCATATAGTAATGAGATTTCGTTGAAAATTTGTGCAAAACTTCTTTGATATAACGTACACATGTGCATCAAATTTGAAAAGATTTCACCTTGTAGATATATGGGTCGAGATACTATTTTTACTAATAACTTCTGCTAGAAAGAAAAATCCGATGTGTGACAATAGGATAGTAGTCGCAAATCCTCTTTAATTAGGAAAACCAAGGTATTTCTTTATTTTTATCGTTATCTTAGAAATTCATTCAAAATTCGCACAAATCGTCTTTGAGATGACATGCATATGTGTATCAAAATTTAAGAGGATTCACCATGTAGAAATTGAGATATTTATTATTAAAAATCACAATTTTTGGTATTCTCTCATAAGAGCCCGTGAAAATATATTGCCATTTTCAATCCTGGACCTTTTTTAAATTTATCATAGCTCATTATTGTACTTCAAAGAAACTCTTTTTAATTTTATAAAAAAAAGAAAAGATTTTTTATTTCATGATTTTCATACGTACATGGCAAGTACAGGTCACCTTGAATGACCTTCAATTTTGATTATGTTACACTTGAAACATTTTCTACAATTTTTCTTAATAAACTTAAGCTAGAAAACTACATGGTATGGAGATAGATTGAAATAAAAACTTTTGATTTAACTGTACCTATAGAAGTACCTTAAGGAGGTAGGCCATTATAGAATTTTCGAAAAATCGATTTATTTTTAAATGGTGGCCCTAGGACCCCAAAAAGAATGTCTCAAAAGATTATGGCTGAGAAAAATTTTTAAGTACTTGTTTTTCGAATTTTAGTAACTTGAAACACCGCGTTTATCTCAAAACTGCATTTTTTAAGTTGGCCGGAAACACAACTCAAACAATTTTCTACTGATTTACTTGAAATTTTAAATATATCTAGAAAAATAAATTATCTATGCAAGTACGTAGGATTTTTTTTATATTGCATAGTTCATTTGTTATTAACAATTATATGACGATTTTTTTGGAAAGTTTGTCACTTTTTACTTCATAAGTGCGTCATTTGGCCAAAAATCTATCCATCGAAAAAAATCCTACCTACTTCTATACACTGAGAACAGATTTAGTTGAAAAATATTTAGTTAAAAATATTTCGTTGAAACAACACTTGTTCATTTGAAATAATTAAACTTCAGTTAAATCAACCAAGAATTTAGTTCAATTTGCAAAATAATATCGTTGAACGTATTGAAACAAATATTTTGTTGAATCATAAGCAAAAAAAAAATTCATCGGTTCATAATCATTTTAAAATCTCAGGAATTGTTTATCCGGCCGTGGAGCCCGGAAAAACGGAGACGTTATCGCAAAAATGCTGCACAGCCGCCATTTTGATATAAATCGCTTCAACAAAATTATTTTATGCAGTCACTGCACATATGTATAATAAACACCTTTTTTGTAATATCGATTTATTTAGTAGTACTTTTGACAAAAAAAAATCGCAAAAAGCCTATTTTTAGGCCTCTATCATATAGAGTGGCAAAACTCCTTAGGAACAATGATTAAACATTCAAAGTAATAATAATAATAATAATAAAATAATATAATGCGACACAGCAGTGTTGATTTTGTGAAATATTCCGATACAGTAGATGCTTATTACGAGCACGTTCCAGATTCGCTTACTCGGCAGATTGAGGCAAATTCTTGCGAAGCAAATACCCATTGTATCTCTTAATTCAGCCGAGTCGACGCGTATCTCTTTCATAACCGTCCGATCGCTAATTCCCGTGATCAGTTCGAGCCGAGTCAGCTCGTAGCTGACACAATGTATACCAAAATGTTCACGTCGATATCGTAACCGTGACAATCTACAAATAATAATAATTAATGACGCGACATATTTATCTATGCGATAGAATTATTGATGAATGGTCCGCCGAAAGCTTCATTATATAGACAAGTATAATGATAAGCAATAAAGAGAGAAAAATAGCTGAGATTTTTGGTTTTTCCCATTTTTAGCAAAATTATAAATACGAACTTAAAAAAATAATTAATTTTGTTAATTATAAATATAAATAATAGAGCAAATAGTAGGAAGCTTACTTTTTTCTATATAGTCTAGCGTTTTTAAGTACGTTTTTGTTTTACGTTTTCGTTTTTTCTTTTAAGAATCGCTGATGATAGGACATTGAAATGTTTCATTTCAAATATATGTATATCATTATATTATACAGAGTTATATATTGGCCCCAAAAACCGTACTCGATTACTGCAAAAAAACGATTGAATCGATTTACAACTTTTCTTCGTATACTTAAGCTCATAAATTGTCACCCTAGTAAAAAATTGATGACAGATGGGCCAATACTAGTCCAGTATTATGCCAACATTGTCAACGGTTGCATTCCTGTACTGAGTAGATACGACCCTTGGCCCAGTGTCCGTCGTCAACCGTCAGCCAATTTTGACCAATTTATTAAATTTAAACAAAAAAATTATTCCAGAACTTTTTTCGTGCAGATTATTACTTTGAAGTTGTTTCGAATTCATTTGACCATGAATGACGCAGAAAAATTATTTTAACCTCACACGGGATTTTAACCTGCGTGCCCTACCTATTTGTTACTTGCCAGTTTCGCACGCCATCCACTGAGCCACCAAGTACTTGAAATTAATTTCTTAAATTCTGATACATGTGTATCAAGGTATTATGCATTAAATCTGTATATCAAGTTCAGTTTTTCACGCTAATGCCAATATATTTTTAATCTTGTTTCAAGTTTAAAAATTAATTTATCATGATCAATGATATTTTATTGTCTTAAAATATTGGCAATAGGCGATAAACGTGTCTCGTGAGATTATATTGGCTAAGAAAATCTATATTATCAGACTCTATTATATCGGAGCAGGTTTTTAAAAATGATTTAAAAATATGAAAATGATGCGGTAATTATATAGTTTTTGTATAAAAAAAATTTTTATCATAATTTTCTCTAAAATGTTTAGTTTCGTTCTCAATTTTTACTGGTAAGAAGCTTATATAAGGTAAACGTCCCAATAATTGAACAGCTAAGAATGTTCTCACTTTATCATTATTTAAAAAATATTCAAACGAAAAAATCTGCTTCTAATTCACATCTAAACTATTGTATGATATTTTAGCAATTCAAAACTCATTTTATGTGTTAATTTTAAATAATATTTTTAGTAAATAAATACTTGAATACTTGATAAATTGAAATAAAAACTTTTGATTTGACTGTACCCACAGAACTACCTTAATTATTATTCTCCCTAAAAAGCGAGACGCCTTCCAATACAATTGCAAACTGGCGTCCGATCATAAATATTTGGGCGCCAGTTATTTTTCAAGTAAAAATAACAAATTATAATTTTCATACTTTTCGCGGGTTCTTGTCTGATAAATGGCGGTTCAATCGCTGGGAGATCGCCCGCACGCGGTAGCTTTAGATTCCGCGGGTTGTCAACAGAATTTCGGCGCAAACGCGGATGACGGGAATTATACATTTTTCATGGGAGGACTCACGAGGAGACTTGAACTAATTTTCATGGGTTCGCGCACGAAGACTCTACTTGTTCGCAGTTAAGATTACATTGTAATTAGTATTAAGGCTTTTATACTATATTTTTTGTACTAATTTTTGCTAATTTTGCCTAAGGTTATTAGCCATGGCATAATAAACTGTTCATTCATTCATTCCTCTCCTCCAAATTTCTAAATTTTCTTCTGGGTCACCGATTGGCTATTTTCTCACGCTGTCATCTGCCTGATCAGCCCATGCTGTCACCTGTAGGTCCGACTGATTACACTGGCACACAAAAAAAAGTGGTCTGTACTTTTGACCAGAACCCCATATCTTTATGTATTTTGGCGCGCTGATTTCGAATCTGGGATCCGTTTTGTCCATACACCGTCAAAATTTCAAGTAAATTGTGGAAAACTAAAAATTGTAAAAAATTGCTATTATTATGATAAAACAAATGTGCTGAAACTAAATCAAGTATGATTTTGATGTATTTTGATCCGCTGAATCTGAATCTCAAGCCTATTTGATCCGCATACTGTTTAAAATATAAGTTAATTGCAAAAACCCCCAAAATATCTGTAAAATGTAGAAAATTTACTTTAACACAATAACTGCAATCTTTTGCAATTTTCAAAGATTTTTTGAGAGTTTTTGCAATTTACTTATATTTTAAAGGGTGTACGGACAAAATAGACTTGAGATTCGAATTCAGAGAATCAAAATACGTAAAAATTAGGCTTGTCCTAGTTCGATAAAAGATTTTTTTATCGTGAAAACTATAGTTTATTGCCATTTTTAACGGTTTATCGCAATTTACTCAAAATTTTGACGAGGTACGGACAAAGCGGAACCCAGATTCGGAATCAGCGCGCCAAAATACATAAAGATATGGGGGTCTGGCCAAAGGAAAGACCACTTTTTTTTGTGTGCCAGTGTTATCGTCTCGCCGGTCAATGATAATGCTCGGCTCTTGATTATCGATTTTTGGCCTCGGTGAGGCGCGTAGCCAGGGACTCCTTGACACGACGCGATCCAAGGACATTTCCACTATAGTGAGGAGCGTGGGAGCTTCGATTGGACCCGAAATTGACAGAGGATACTCGATTCCTTGCCAGGGATATTTTAAGGAAGAGAGCCTTCACTCGTATCCGCCAAGACGGTGTCAGGCCTCTTTGCAACTTCCTTCTGGTCCATTTTCGGAAATTTATTTCCATTCTTCTTCCTTGTTATTCGGAAACTCTGGACTGCTCTCTCGATGCTCCTCTCGAGTGAGTAAGCCCCTTACATATCCAGGAAAGAATAATTTGCAAATCTCACGGAGGGGACGGGAGAAACTGGGAAGGTTATATTTGTCGAAGTGTTTTATACAATATTTTACCTTAAATCTAATGTGTCGTGGTGGATCGTCGAGAGACGCTTTCCATCCTTGTAACAATTTTTTTGTTATAAACTATAAATATCTTGACTTCTACGTGATAAAACCTTTTTAAATTTGGACCACATATTCAGATCCCATCCAAGAAGATTTGTGCAAATTTTCAAGGAAACACGAGAACTACCTTAAGAACAAAATTCATCGAGTGCTCATATTTTTAAAAATATCGCATATCGTCCTTAAAGAAAGTCGTTCGAAGCATTACTTTTTTTAAATTTATTTTTTATAATAAATATTCAATAACAACAAATGATTTTTCAATGATTGTAATAATTGTAATAATTTTTTTAAATGATAATGATCGTGAAATTATTAGCTCTCGAGTACGTTAAATCCGAATTAAAAATAAATAAAAACAATTTTGATTTCAATTTTTTAAATAATAAATTCAATATGTGTAATTATTCGTCATATGAATGTAATGATTTTCTAAAGTGATAATAATTGTAATACCGATCTCTATCAGGGAAATTATTTTCAAAAGTACTTACAAGATTTTATTTCGTCTATCTTTATCTTTTTTTATTTTCCAAATGTTTTGTATTCTTCATAATGACAACTCTACTGTAAGAAAAACACGTATTCGACAGTTGTACGAGAACAGCAAAAACGAAGAAAATAGAAAAAAAAACATTATTGCCATCAGCTTGAAGCTGTGGCGAGGGTGCACAACTTTCACTCTTCCGTTCATTCGCGCGGCACATGGCAACTTTCACTCCTTTCTCGAGCCCGTTTCCCTCAGACTCTACGGTAATGTTTCGCCCCCAAGTTCGATGCTGGGTTATTAAAAAGCTACTTTTTTTTCTTTGTTTTCGTCTTACCTTACACGCGAATATTAAAGCTTAATAATATTCTTTTTTAAGTAGACAGCTCTTTAAGGGATTTATTTTTTAATATGAGAATTTTTAAAAGAGCTTAATAAAATCGCTATTAATTTTTTTGTTCTCTAATGAAAAAATCGGTGCGCGGAAAAATACTTTTTATAGCTACTCTTTAAAAGTACGTTATTTTATATTTGATGTATTAAAAATAGCTCATTGCTTTATGAATTATAAATTTAATATGCAATGCGGAATAATTTGAACGTTAAAATTAAATTACATTTTGCTTTCATGGATTTTTTTAACAGCTATTTCATTTTTTTTCCTCCAATAATTTAAAAAAACTGCAGTTATGTGTATACGTTTCATCTACCGTACATTAAAACGGCTGATAAACAAAAACGCGTATGTCCCTAGTGGAAATTCACTTATAATTTGACAAATAATGTTAAAATTTGTTAAAAGATATCAGAAACTGTAAAGATGAATAGATTATAACATAATTTGGTGGATTCGTACATAACAAATAAATTCTATCCGAAAACAATCTATGAAAATCGGACAGAACCTTTTATATTACGTTAACTTTATGGAATCTCATAAAATCACAGAATTTGATACTTTCTGTCATCTTTATATCGGAAAATAATAAAATTATTTTTCTATTGTTTAAAATATTGTTGCATCTCAAAAAAATGACAAAAAATGATAGAAAACGATAATTTTTCTCATAATTTGTTGTTATATATTTTTTGAATTCTGTCAGATTTCAGCGGTCAGATTCTGTAATATTTTTGTATCAAGTTTACTCATATTACAAAGAATGTCATGATACATCTTATTACACTGCAAACTCTCTTACGTTATACTCTTGGTAGCAGAAACCTCTCTTAAAAGTTATAATGTCCCCTCTACCCCCACTAAAATCATTCGCAGTAAGGTTGTCGAAATTCACGCATGCGTGTTTGTTCAAAATTTAGTATAGTAACGTGTCGACACCAGTGGTAGTGGGTACAGCATTGTCGAGAGAAATATAACTTAAGGTAGTTCTATTAGTACAGTAAAAACAAAAGTTTTTATGTCATAATATCTCGATACCATGTATGGTTTTTCAGCAAAAGTTTATTAAGAAAAGTTGTTGCTAATTATTTCAAAAATAATATACTCAAAATTCAAAATCATCCAAGGTTACCTGTACTTGTTACGTATGTATGAAAATTTTAAAAATCGTAATCTTAGGATATTTTTTAAAAACTAAAGGAAGCTTCTTTGAAGTACAATAAAGTAATGAAAGTAATGACATTTTTTTTCAAAAAGTTCTGAAGAAAATTCAATTTTGTCTTATCATGTGCCTAATTGTTAATCCACCGATATAAACTTATAGTCACGAAAAAAACTTCATTTATTCTTGGTCCATATTTTATTTTTGAAATAATTTAAATTATATTGTTTTTTTTAATATTCCAAATTATATAATATTACTTTCTGTTAGAAAAAAATGTTGTTCTGAAAAAATACACACTTTCATTGCTTGGCGTCTTTTTTCAACTTTTGGAAAAAGTTTTTTTATAAGATTTCACTCCTTTTTGTCTGTAAAAAACGTGTATTTTTATTGTATTATTTTATTCCTAAACTTGTGAGAAATTTTCGTTCCTAATAAGTAATAATTATTATCCAGCCGAAAATATTCTTTTTTGAAATAAATAAACTTAAATAAAATAAAATATTCGCGATTGCGTCGTTTATATCCGTATATTTTTGCTTCATTTGCAAATTTTTCACTATCACGGCCACTATTTATTAATTATTTGAGATTTCACTTAATTCACATTTATTCCACATTTTTTCAATGTCTTAACTTAATTAATCTTTGTTTGGTTCAAAAGTATTTTGTATGTTATTAAATAATTCCCTCATATTAATGGAAGTAATGATAATAAATAGAACGATGCATGGTTTGTGGCTATTTTCGTGGGTGGGCATATGTGGTATAGATATGAGGGGACATGTGATATATATATTCGTGAAAAAAGTGAAATTTTAGAGCATGCTAAATTATGAGATCTCATGAATGACAAGACGGATTTAAGTGAAACGAACGTCATTAGAAAGAAAAAAATCGATTTAGTAAAGAAATGCTTTGAGATTTCCAGTTTCGTAAAGAGTTTCGGTGCTATTTCCAATTAAAGTTAAAACAAATCAAAAAAAAATGAATCTTAGCGTTAATAGACATGGTTGCCTTGACGCTCTGACGTTGTCGATGTCGATTTTGCTTCTTTCACTACTCCGCGTCAAGACATTACCGTGTCTCTTGATATAACCAATATAATTAATTTGAGTCATATTATATAGTATAATAATTTATGTTAATTATAAAACTAGAGTTGGTAATATTGAAGGTTTTTTTATGCGTTAAAAAACGTTAAACGCCCTGTATAAACCCTGCCCTGGTGCAAGTAATTTGTCAAAATTAAACAAAATATCGTATAGGCTTAAAATTGGTTAAATTAAGAGACACGGCAGTGTCTCAACGCCGAAAGCGAAGTTCGTATGACGAAGCGAGAGACTGATGTGTCCATTATATGTAAGATTGAATTAATTCAAAATTTGTCGATATTCTACCGAAAATAGCTCCACAATGCATTACTTAATCGCAAATATAACTGCTCCTACCCCCCCCCCCCCAAACCAATTTTTTTTTCTTTTGAATGGCGTTGGATTTATTAAGATCCGTAAATTTTTTTCAAGATTTCTCAAATAATTCTTTTTTTGTCAATGCGACTGTGCAAGAGAGACGAATATAGACGCGTACATGAGAGCGAGAGAGATAGACATAAAAAAATATATATATCTCATATGTCCCACTTCGATGTCCTCATTTATCGCATCGAGACATGTCAAATAAAAATTGATTTGACGTTTTGAAAAGATCGTTACTAAGATATTTATTATACAAAATTGCAATTATTAACTCGTGGGGCTCTTAGGGGAAAGCCATTTTTAACAATTAATAGTTTAAAGATATAGCTTACTCCCAGCCGTCATAAAATTTCAACATAACCTTTTATAGATGTTATTTAGATTAATATTATATGTTCAATTTTCAAAAATTTTCCATCATTTTCGGTATCGAACACAACATTCTTAAGGCAATAGTATTTCAAACAATAATGCAAAACAAAAAAAAACACTTGACAGGTAATTGTACGCTGTCTCGAGTACATTATTGCTGTTTTTTCATTTCGAAATATTTCTCGGATAGGTCAGTGAGACGAGGAGTATCCGTTGCGGAAAAATATGTCGAATCGGAGAATTCTTTGATAATTGATTTTGGCAGGCAATTTTACACTCTTGAAAAACACAGCGAATGAGAAGCTAAAGAGAGAGGCGAACGAACGAAATAGAACAGGACAGAGCAAAAATAAGATCAGAGCTTGAAATTAAAAATTTTTTTATTTAAATGAAAAATAGAACAAAAAATGAATAAATAAATAAAAAGAAGAGTGCGACAGTGAAGATTTTGACGTAGAGCGAAACGTTCCGCAAAGCTCAGTCGCTGACAATACCCAGGGGCAAGAAAATCCCGGCGCAGGAAATTGAAGCCACTCACCCCCTCTTGAAAATTCTCAGAGCGCAAGATCTCTATTTCCATCTCTATCTCTCTCTTTCTCAATTTCTCTCGATTCGAATGACGTAGCTGTTCTCGATCTTCTGTGTGACCGTGACTCCACTCTTCTTTCCTGCCCCTTGAGAACGCCAGCAGATATTCTATCTCGTATTTTACCACCCCGAACCTTCTCACCGATGATCCGGAAGTGCGCACCGCCACCAATTCCTCCGCAGACCCGACAACCAACGACAGAATTCAAACGAAGACTCACTCCAATCCTTTACACGCTCCATTATACGTATATCTATTTTTTCATCCTTCATTTAATTTTTATTCCAAATATTTTTACTGTTAAGGTACTAGCACGAAATCATAATTATGGGATTTTGTTGAGTGCAAAAGATTTAATTTTAAAAGATTTTAAACGGTTTCATCGTAAAGATATCGAGATATTCATTGTTAAAAATCACAATTTTCTGTCCTCTCTCACAAGAGCACGTGTTAAGTAGATAGATAGATAGATACTTGATTTATTGTACCAAAGGATTTACACTCTCACGTACAAAGAATAATAGAAGTTCTACTATAATACAAAAACAAGTTCTGCAAAAATAATACAGATTGAATTAATTCAAATCACTCAATTCAAATTTAATATAATACAAAATCGAACAAATTCCAACAATACGATAGAGTTACAACATGAGAATACAAATGAGAAATAGGAATGAGAGAGATTTACATTAGTTAATTAAGGCCGGGTTGTTTCAATCTCCAGGTAAGCCTAACTGATAGTTAGCCTATATATTTAGCATATGCTATCAGTTAGGCTTACCTGGAGGTTGGAACATCCCGGCCTAAATTCACGATTTAAGATCTTAAGAAGACCTGCTCTAAAGGTCGAGAAAGTTGAGCATTCACGAAAAACGCCAGTGATAGAGAGTTCCAGTAGCGTACTACGGCGATAAGCGTCGAATCCTGATAGCACGACGTTCGGCAGATAGGGAGAACCAGATCAGTCTGAGATTGCGTTGTACGTAGTGCAATTGAGTGCGCTCGAGCTGCCGATCTAATGATCAAGCGTTCGGCGAAAAATGATGGCACCGAATAGTAGAAGGCTCGATGGGTGACCATAATCAGAAAGAATAAGCGGCGTTGAGGAATTTTCATCCATTTCAATTTGTTAAGGGACGGCGTAATATGCTCAGATTTCTTGATGTTGAGGACAATAAAGCGCAAAGTATTGCAATTCTTAACCCTATATATCTTGTTTCAAATTTATCATGTACGTACTTCATTAAACTCGTTCTTCTCGTTCTAGAATATTATAATGTTTACTTGAAGTTGCTCTCTAACAAGTTGTTTAGTTATGTTTACAAAATATATAGCCTCAAAGCGAACGAGCGGGAAATTTAATATTCGCGTTTTACAATCGCGTCCTTCCCGCGCTTCCCGTGAGAAATCTCGAGTGGGGAGAACCGCCAGGCACTTTTTCTCGACCAACCTACACAATAGATTGTAAAACTACCGCTGGCGAATGACAGTAGTGACAGTACCGTGCAGCTCGGTTCAGGTCTCGAGCTTTGCTCATTTTGTCTTATCGCCACCGCCTTAACCCCTTTCCTGACTCGACGAGCGGTTGAACTTGGGCCACGTAAACGATGAGCTTCGCGCTGCCGCCGCTAGATAACTTCCACACGTCGCGCTCTCGTAAGAGAAAACTGCTTGGAAGAGTGAATTACAGCGCGACGAGCCGAGCGACTTTTACTTGCTTTCCTCGGAATAGCTCGATATCCACAGTGTGAATAAGAAAAATATAAATGAAAAAAGTATTAATAAAATATACATATACATGTTTTTATTAAAATTTCACAGAGATCTGAAAAAAAATAAAACACTCATCCAGGATTTTTTGTTTTAGAATTTTGAGCGGTGTCTGCCTTCAATGACGCATTCCTTCGAATGAAGTGTTCGAACAATAGCGATCCCGAGAAAAAATATATGTATATATTATAATATTATGGTGGTTCGATCATTTCGATGACGGCCCGAAATATAATCCGAACACTTCGGTGACTTTTAGCCATTTCGATGACGGTCACCGTTAATCCACCTCCTATAATATCAATTTTTATATTTATTTGAATATAAAAATATCGAAAAGTTGTGAGTGGTGGTATCGTTGACCTCTCTGAGCTCTACAATTTGCAAAAAAAGGAACCTCCTACAGTCAAAACTTCCGCAGTTTTTTTTCGAAAAAAACGACCTATTCGCAGACGGCGCGTTCGATACTTCGTGGGTTTCCACGCTAGAGGGTTAGAACATAAAATATAGGGCACCCCTAGTAGAAGGTGTATTATGTCCGGTTGACAGCATTGTCGGACGAACGTAGACAATTTTGATTTTTCATATGTAATTTCGGGTCACCAAAGTGTTCGATGTATATATGAGCCATTCCACGCCATTTCGACCACTTTTAGACCTGACCCCTTTCGATTTGACTGAAACTTTTTTATCATTTTCTACACTATTGAAAACCTCTTTGAGAAATTTTTCAAATTTTTTCACCCAAATCAAAAAAAGTTATAAATTTAAAAAAATGCTTTTTTTTAAATATAGCCATAACATTTTCAAAAATTGAGTTATCGGGACGTTTTTTTAACTATTGTAATTAGATGTACTTTTCAATTTAAAAAATAGAAAAAAATAAATAAAAAATGGTAATCATCGAGAAATTTTTGTTTTTTTTGTTCAGAAAACTCAAAAAAAAATCCATGAAGATAGATCTGAATAATTTTGATCTATTTTTTATTGAAAAGTATATCTAATTATGAAAAGAAAGTCCTAATAACTCAATTTTTGAAAAAGTTATGGTTATTTAAAACAAAAGCCTCTTTTTTCCAAAAATTCATAACTTTTTTTGAATTGGGCGAAAAAATTTGAAAAAATACACAAAGAGGTTTTCAATAGGGTAGAAAATGATAAAAACATTTCAGCCAAGTCGAAAGGGGTCAGGTCTAAAAGTGATCGAAATGGCGTGGAATGGCTCATGTATTTTTACTTTCTATATTGCATTCCCTTGCGTCGGGACTCATCGTCAATTTAATTTTATTTATTTTATTTATTTGTTTATGTTGTACCACATATGTTACTGTATTACTTTGTAGAACTAATTGTTTACTTATGCTCTATTGTACATTTTGTCTAAGACTTTGGCCGGGACATAATAAAATGTACCATTCATTCATTTCTCATAATATCGTACGAGTGATGCTCTGTCTCTGTCTCTGTTTTGCATTTACCGAATCAAATATATAAGTGACTTCCTTATGAGCCACGCCGCAATGAGAGCGCGAAGTTTTTCATAATATTGTTATTTTCATATAATTTTTTAAATATTGATTTACCTAATATTTTTGAAATAATTTGGAGTATTTACGTTCTTATGAATCACTGTCAGATATTATCCTAACCAACAATGGCATTTCCGTTGACTAGGATATTTATCTTCATCAAAAGAATGTGATCAAATTATTTTTGTATAGTTAAGTAAACAGTATCTATTTTGTGAATTCAATGGTGTTTTTTATTGATTGCTAAAAAAGCATTTAAATCATATGATTTTCAGTTATAAATGATTGGGACTCGTTCAATAATATAGACTAGAGCTTTCAATTATATCACGGTTTTTTAGTTAAGGTAGTTCTAGCTATCAGTACAGTCAAAACAAAAGTTTTTATGTTATATTATCTCGATACCATGTTGTTTTTGAGCGTAAGTTTATTAAGAAAAGTTGTTGCTAATTGTTTCAAAAACAACATACTCAAAATTCAAGGTCATCTAAGATCACCTGTACTTGTTACGTATGTATGAAAATTTTAAAAATCGTAATCTTAGGATATTTTTTAAAAACTAAAGGAAGCTTCTTTAAAGTACAATAAAGAGCTGTGAAAAATTTCAACAAGTTCCACTACCCAGA
>JAPYYW010004163.1:0-12241 GCA_030522545.1 Cremastinae sp. A BG-2022a
ATTTGTTCATATCAAAGTTCATCTCTGTCTCATGAGATGAACGTTCACGATGAAGATTCCCTTATGGATTCATCATGAACAATTTTTTTTTACACGGGTTATCGTAGCAAACATTTCGACATGTCATTCCTCTCGAGGTACACCAAGGCGTCGCGAGTCACCTTTAGAATTTGACAAGGTACATTATTAATCAAACTGCCAGTGTAAATCCTGGTCATATTGTACCTACACGATCCCAAAACTTTTCTTTTTTTTTGATACACCTAGAACGATTGAAAAGAAAAATTGAAGTTTACGAACCGTTTGAGATCTCCCAACCGTTTTCTCCTCATTTCCTCAATTATGAAACCTCAAAGCCTTAAATTGAAAGATTAAACGTCAAAACGAAAATAATATTTTGCTTGTCTCATTAAAGATTGATTATAATTTTTCATACCTTATCAATTTATGTTGATACAGATTTTAGGAATGTTTGCAAGAAATATAATACTAGAATTATACTTAAAAATTTAATTCGCTAAAGATCTAAAACACAAAAATAAAGAATAAACAAGTTTATAAATAGTTTTTTTTTTCAAATATTTGAGAAATATTGATGTGAGACTACTTTTCGAAATTAGAAACCAAAGAAACATGGAAGAAATTAAGAAAAAAATAATAGGAAAGTGAAAAAAAAAGTAATGAAAAATAAATTGGATTGAGCACGCGATCAGGATTTTAAGAAAAAGAAAAGATCTAGAGAGAGAGAGAGAGAATAAAATGTCTCTGTCGAGCATGAGGTCGAGTCTCGTGGTAACGAAAAGTTGCTTATAAATAATTATAAGGTCTCGTGCCAGATGCGAGTCGCAGGGGGTGAAAGTATCGGTTCGAGGGAGAGGCATCGAAGAAGGACCGAGTCGAGGGAAAAATGGTACGACGACGAGGGACGAGGAGAAGCCAAGAGAGCGGGAACGTAAGAATATTTGGCCTGAAGAAATAAGGGGATGAGAATAAGCAACCCCCGAAAGAAACAACCTTTCGGAGCTTTTTACTGGACAGTCTATAACGCGCGATCAAACCGCTCCGACCGGCGACGTATTTTTCATCTTCTTTCTTTTTCACTTTACTCTGATCCGCAACCTCCGAGCCGCCGACATGCAACTACAGTTCGACTCAAAATAAAACTTTGAAAGGAAAAAATTTGCTATATTTAATAATTATTTTTCATATTGTTAAGTTCTTTATAAATACTTTCAATATTATCACATTATAAATGTGAATTAAATTGGTAATTCGATCGTGTCGAATAAAAAAATACCTGATGATTAAACTATTTTTATTTCCATTCCATTAAGTCATGCCTGATCAAGAAATGAATGTCTACAGATTGTTCAATCATGTCTAACACGATTACTGGTATTGCAGAATAAGTAGCAATTCCACCAATAGTCCAATACATGAAAAAATTTGGATAAATTATTTTTAACCAGCATTGCTTCTTATAATTAAATTATTTTACTTCCATAAACTATCAACTATTGACTT
Organism: Cremastinae sp. A BG-2022a; assembly: GCA_030522545.1. Taxonomy (NCBI): domain Eukaryota; kingdom Metazoa; phylum Arthropoda; class Insecta; order Hymenoptera; family Ichneumonidae; species Cremastinae sp. A BG-2022a. Next base: position 1,525 of record JAPYYW010004163.1, read on the forward strand.
TAAAAGTGTCCCAATAGTTCTAAAATATTGGGATACATGTATCAGAGTAAAAGTAAAAAAAGAAATTAAAAAATTTAATTAATTAATTCAAGCTCGAATAGATAAACAAAAATATTTTTTTAATTTCGGAATTGGCTTTCGAGAGTGAATTCTGAAGCGCCCAGTAGAAACGTACGAAAAAATCCTATGTACCGGCACAGATAGGAGAAATTTTTCACCCTCGGAGTAGCATTCCAGTCCGAGTTTGCGGAGTACCTACTCCGGTTTCTTTTTGGCGAGCTTCGAGACTGGGAGCTCGAATTTAAGTTCGCCGGGCCTCGGGGTAAAGAGAGCGGTGAATATTCGGGATCCCAGGTATTTGTACGGGCTCAAAAAAGTGTATATACAAGCTTCGTGGATGCTCGCAGGTACGCAAGTAGAAAAGGTAAGAGAATCGATCTAAATATCCGATGGTATGAGAAATGTATGCGTTCGTATTTATAACATGAGTCCAGTCTCGATTGTAAAGAATGTTGATTTCTTTTCAATAACGTTGATGCAAGGCAAATTCGAGGGCCAAAATTCTCACTGCAGATAACTTCTCCGCATTCGAGACACGGTCACGAAAGAAGAAGAAAAAAAGAGAATCGACCGTTTATTCAGTGACCATGAATCAATAAAAAGAAGAAAATGAATAAGAAACGTTAGTGTTTATTGTTATAATATTCAATGACCTTCGAACGGTCAGTTTGAAAAAAAAAATTACTGATGGGAAATAAAAAGTTAGAATTTTGTATTAGAAATTAAAATGAAATAATATTAATTTATGTAAGATAGGTATAGTTATTCTATCAAATTTATACGTACTTTAAACAATTGAATAATTAGTCGAAAGTGCACTAAAATAAAATATAGTTGTTTACTTAGTTTTATATTAGGTTAAATATTGATTCAAATGTTTATACAGTTCTGCAAAAATTAATAAAATGTATCTATGCAAATAAATATTTTGGTCTTGCAATAAGGCATAGTTTGTTCACTAAAGTAATAGATGATAAAGTCAAAACTAGAGCTACTACGTAGATAAAAGTGAGTTTTTCATAATAAATTGATGAAATCTAAACTTTACCATTTTTGCCATAAACTTGCCAATTTTTTTATTGCTAACTTTCATAACAATTGTACAGTTTTTTTTAACAATTTTGAAACTTGCAGTTTTGTTTAAAGAACTGATATTGAAAAAATTAAGTAAAGGCGTTTGAAGTTTGTAACTCATTATCAAAGCTAGAAATGAAATAAATTCAACAGAGATATTACCGCTTCTTGTTGATATTCCAGGCAAATATATATTCCTATCAAGAAAAAAGTGTTAAAGTTCTATCTGAATTCAGAATTTGGAATCATTCAGTGAGTTGCAATAATTTTTCATACATTTTAAAGCAATATATGAAAAATGAAGTTTTTGTATTATGCAGAAATGTTCAATCCTTCAATTAATACAAAAAATATAATTAACGACGAAAGATGAAGTTTTTGTATTATGAAGAAATGTTCAATCCTTCAATTAATACAAAAAATATAATGAACGACTAACCACCTACCTAACTACCTAACAAGAAAACTTTTGCCAGTTATTCAATCAATTATTAAGGATTCAAATATCATAATTATCGAAAAATATGCATTAAATGCACCTGTTACCCTTTCTCATATCACTTCCATCCACCCTTCATTTTTTTATGCAAGTCTCGAATGAATCTAATAGTCATCAACTACACTTTAATTATTCAACTGATCTGTATTCTCAGTATAAAATATTTAATTTCCAATTTCCAAATTTAATATTCATGCAAGTGTCAAATGAACGCGATATCGATTACACTTTTATGATTCAACTAATCTTTTTTCTCAGTGTAAAATATTTAATTTCCAATTTCCAAATTTAATTTTTATGCAAGTATTAAATGAATCTGATTTACATCAATTACACTTTTGAGATTCAACTAATCTTTATTTCCAGTGTAAAATATTTAATTTCCAATTTCCAAATTTAATTTTTATGCAAGTATCAAATGAATCTGATTTACATCAATTACACTTTTGAGATTGAACTAATCTTTATTCCCAGTGTAAAATATTTAATTTCCAATTTACAAATTTAATATTTATGCAAGTGTCAAATGAACCCGATAGACAACAATTATATACTTTTATGATTCAACTGATCTTTTCTCCGAGTGTACAAATTTAATTCCCAATTAAATAAACCAATATCGATAATTAATTTAAAAAAATAATAATAATGAGCAAATGAATCGTAATAATCGGTGTTTTCCCCTGGCGGCACGTGCGCCTTGTGCGAAGACACGAGTCTCGAGGCGTTAATCGGATCCCAGATGGGCGACAAGTCTAGCGTGCGGAGTGAGTCGTATAATTTAATATCGGGGCGGAGAGGGAGAAGAAGAAGAAGAAGAAAATGTGGGTAAAAGATACGGTTCGTGTGTAACGAGCAACCCTTATCTCTGGAAGGGAGTCTTCCGCGAAGATACGAATTCGAGACGATGAGCCAACGACGGCTTTCCTGCGTTTAGCCAGTCTTTATTCAGGAGAGGGAGGGGAACGATGGAGGAAAAAAAAATGAAAACGAAATGGGGGGAGGGGGGGAGAAAAAATGAAAAGAGGGTAGGACGGGAAGGAAGTTCCGGCCTATCGCGCCCCCGCGCGCGCGTGCCACTTATATACATATCCCTCTCGTTGAAACAGGTGAATCGAAGCGACATAAGGCATTTCCACCTTGCGATCGAGCCCGTGCCCTCGCGGCGCGTTTTTCCGTTGAGCAACGCGTCGCTACAGACTCGGTGCACGCTTCAGCGAGGCGTAACTCGACCGATACTCGACCTCCATTATTCCTTTCCCTCTTTACATAATTTTATCATCTGATTGCCTCGTATCGCTCTCCCTCTCGTTCTCTTTTACGGATTTTCTATATATTGAAGGGCTCTCATCGGGATTTCATTCACTATGCACTGAGAAAAAATGTTGATTGAATCAATTAAAATTTTATCGAATTAACAAAATTTCAGTTGATTAAACCAAAATTTTATTGAATCAACCAAAATTTCAGTTGATTCAACCAACATTTTTTCTCAGTGTATGGTTAGTCACTGCGTTGTATTTACATTTAGACTGAGAAACAAATTTTATTTGAAAAGTGAAAATTAAGTTTTCAGTCAAATCCGCAGTACATCTGTTTCTTTATTTCAAGCTGTTTTTTATGCGGAAACAATAATGGCGATAAATTTTATTGTCCATAGACAGTGATTTAAGGTAGTTCTACCGTGGTTCTATGGTAAAAATATGGTTTTCTATAGAATTAAAAAAATATGGTTTTCTATAGAATAGAATCTTAAAACTTTGTACATATGTTCTTTAACATGGTGCTCAAGTGTGTATCAAATTTTAAAAAGTTTCTCTACCTAGAAGACGAGATATTTATTGTGGAAAGTCATATCTTTTTGTAACTTTTCATAAAAGCCTGTGTTAAAAAATGTGATTTTCAATATGAAAAATCCTGATATCCAGATAGAGAAACCTTTCAAAATTTGGCACCAACCTTCATACAGCATCAAAGAAGATTTATTTAGTTTTTTAAAAAAATCTATAGAAAAACAATTTCAACTGATGATTTTACCTTTACTTTACATAGGAAGCAAATTTTTGAACGGACTGTCGTGGTAGAAATACATTAAGGAATAAGAATAGTGTAGATATGAATAAATTTCTACAGTGTGAAGTTAAATTAAGACCTTATTTGACTATTCGAAACACAGACATTTTGTGCAGCGAGCCAATTAGATCAACACAATTTCAAATGCCCTCGACACGAGAAAATTAAATCAAGAATATTTCCGTAAAAACATCGGCAACGATGGATTTTTTTTCGTAGAAAGATCGAGGTTAAATTATTGTTATTGAAAACACTTTTTCTTTTTAGCTACCTTATATAGAACACACAAATTTTTCGCTTTTTTCTTGAAATTTAATCAACTTCCGGTTAAAGTAACACAATAGGATTTGATGTGACATTGATTGCTAATTATTTGCTTTGAATCAACTGTAAAGTTGTTTTTTTTTGTTTCAATCGATGCAGAATAACTTTTATTGCTACAGATGTCAATCTCAACGAAAATTATGACAATAAAAATAATGGGTACACATCCGTAAATGATAGTTTCATCAATGGAGGTTAGAGAAACCTCTATAGTTTCATTCTTTATTATCTTTTTCAACTGATGGAGAACCATACTTTTTTTTCCAATCGATTCAGCGTGTTTCAGTTTATTATCGATTTTAAATTCGCTAAAAGTTTAAATATGTCAAATTTTGGGCATTTATCCTTAAGATAGTTCTATAGCTACAGTCAAATAAAATTTTATCTGTGTTCTTTCCGTATACCACACCATTTTTTAGCTTAAGTTTAATAAGAAAAGTTGATGCTTTTCAATAGAACAATAATGCAACCTCTTATAATTTCATACATATGTGCATATTAAATCAAAGATCGATTCTACCAATTATCAACAAAACCCTAAATAAACAATGAAGCTAAAGAACTGTCGTAAATTGTGAAAATACCTATTGATTGAACTATTTTTATTTCTATTCCACGAAAGTTTTGATTGATAGAAATCCGAAGTAAATTAAAGTACTTCTGAATTCTAAATTCTGAAAATGAAAATTGTTTAAAAGATTCAATTATATCTCAATTAAATAAATAAAAACCGATGACCTACCAAAATAAGTTTGATAAAAGTCAAAATCTTATAAGATATCACCAATATGAATTCTTTAGTTGAATATAGAATAAATAATCCCAATGTCAAAATTGTTTAAAAAGTATTCTTAAAATGTCCATCAATACTAACAGAAAAAAAGAATGAAAAAATTTATGGCAAAAGACCGAAATATAAATGTCATCAGTTTATAATAAAAAATTAATTTTTTCGTTTCGTTTAAACACCATCTTACAAATTAATCCTTATAAAGGATATCTTAAAATAGTAAATAAATTGTGGGAAGAAAAAAAAACATTTATAAGCGAAAGTTCAAAAAATATGACAGTCGCGTGCAACTGATTTTGCAGCTTGCATCACTTTCATCGAGTGAAAGGGAATGATAAAGAAAGCGAGAGGAAAAAAAAAGTTAACGCGGAGGTAAACAGCAAAAGGGAGTACGAAAGGTGCGCCTTGAAAAAGGATAACAACAATGGGGGTAAACGTAGACGAGGAATATGTGGCGAGAGAGTACGTTGGCCCGTTTAACCCCCGAGTCGTGAACGCGCGAGGCAACGTACTTCCGGAGCAACGGACTTGAACGAGCGCGACATGTGGCCCATGACTGCTCGTCTATTCCACTGCCTTTTTTCCCTCTTATTCCTCTCATTCCCACCTAATTTCTATTTACCCCCATTCTCTCTCTTACTCTTTTCTTCCCATGAGCAAAACATCGATTCGATCCATAAACAAGATTATGCGAGCATAATTGTCAAACACTACATATTAATAATAATAATGTAATGCACGAAAGATAAAAATTGGATCAAAATGTGTTTAATCACAATATATCAATTTGTATAAATTTGTACACACTTGTCTAAATAATTATGATGATTCAAAAAGGGAGAGAAGCAAAAAGTTATTTTTGATGTATCACGCACAGAAGTCTAAATTGAAAGTTTATTCACGTAAAAGGTAAATCATTTTTGTATAAAATATTGTAATATAGCAGGCTTTATAGGTAATCTGGAAAATTGGTGGAAGCTTTTTTAGTTGTCATTTTTAATTTCAACAAAATTTTTCAAACATTTAGGATCAACATTGAAGAATGATATTTAATTAAGAAATTATTTGTAGAAAATTTAATCTAATTTTACTCTTAATTTATACGCAAAAAAAAATTTGGTTCGTCAAATCGTGATCAAATGGTGAAGTGAATGAAGTAAATCGTCTTTACTGGCTGATGTTTTATATTTATATTTTCACATATTTACTTAAACGCGCTCAATTAAATATTTAATTTAAACATTTGACTGATTAATTGTTATAAAAACGAGATAATTATATGTAAATACTAAAAAAATATATTTTATACTAAAAAAATATATTGATTATATACAATTTGAATATAAAATAATATTTTGACTGGTTATTACTCTGATAATTATTTTTATGACTTAACCATTTTTTTCCATTTTTTCCTTTTTATATTTTGTGCACTGAAAAAAAATGTACTGGGAATTTCCAAATACAATTTAATTAAATTTCATGCCATTGTTTCAATCAAAATCATGCACATTGACAAAAAATAAACACCCGTTTAGTTTGCAAAATTGCAAAAATAAAAATTATTTAAATAATTCAACACTACAATCAACTAAATACATGTGTCCATTTGAACAAAATTCTTTTCAGTATGTCGAAATGAAAAAAAAAAGGACAGAAAAGAAAAAAAAATTGAAAAATGACGATACTTTTTTGATATCAAATTCCGACTCAATTTTATTCTAATAAACGTCTCTCCTATAGGTTTTCCTGCGCCTTTTATTTTTTTCAAAAACCATTCATCGAACTTATCCACATATGTATACTTAATTTTTTTTCGAAACGGATCGACGGACGATACGTTTTTTCCACCGAAAATATTTTACCTAGACGTCCGGGGAAAGAAGTCTGAGGAAGGTGAATAGGAAATGGTGACAGTTTGGATGAAAAAAAAAACAGAATAAAATAAAAATAGTCCGAGTGTAAAATTTATCACGCCAAGTTGGCATGTGCCTGTGACATTGCACCGGTCCATCACCTGGAATCCCCCCAGTGAAGGGAGCCCAAAAATTGGCCGGGACCCTTCTCCGTCTCGTGATTCTCCTTTGGAGAAGATACCGGGGCCGGTCTCTCGATAAAACGGCGCGGGATGCTGGGAGGAAGGGAGCACGGGGAAAAAGTGCGATAGCGAGAAATGGGGAGGAAAAAATAAAGGGGGGGGGGCGAAAATAAAAGGAGAATCTCGGATGCTGCGCGCGCGAGCAACGTTGCTGCTCTTTAAACTTTAAATGCCCGTCCCTTTAAATTCGACATCGGTCGACGAGCGGTTGGCTCGCTCGCGCGCCCGTTCTGCCCCTGCGAGCTCCCAAGACGAGAAAACCCGAGGGGAGGCGCAGTCCATGAAGAAAAACGCCCGAGAGATGCTCCTTCGCCGAAGGGACCGACGAGGGTTCAAGACGACCCGATGGGGGATCCTTTTGAACCGACCTATACACTTTTATGCTTGTTTTTACTCACCGCGAAGGAAATTAATATTACAATATAAAATATAACATATGAGTGATTTCACCTCGATTCAATGACGATTTTGGGATAACCTCTTCGATTTTTTTTATTTTTTGATATGTTTTATTAGATGCAAAATAGATGCAAAATGCATCTATGCGAAATAAAGTATCCATGCCAATTTTTAGCCCCCCTATCTATGACTTTGAAGTTTGCATCGTTGAAATGCAATTTGAAATCGCATAGGGGGTGACAGAATTTTTTTCATTTTTTTAAGCCTTAAAAGGATTGGGTCCCGTAGAGCTGATACTTTTTGTATCTAGAGGCTTTATTTTAATGACTTTTTGAAGAAGAATCGAAAAAAAGTTGGATAAATTAAAAAAAATTCATTGCATTCCAACGATGCAAACTTCAAAGCCATCTCTATATCTTGACGCGTACAAAAGTTTCGTAAATTTTTTAAAATATTCATAGCTTCTACAATAGTTAAAATATCGTAACTTAATAAGAGGTCATTTTTTTATTTTTTAATGCACTTTTCGGAAAAAATATTGAAAACTGAAAAAAAATTTTTTAGTGTCTTTTGAGCCGTTTTAAGCTCAAAATTGAATTTTCTTTCAATGGGATCCCATCGATATTTTTTAAATTCACAACATTCTACGTAAAAAAAACAAAATTTTTGAGCCCAGATTGGAAATGAGCTTTTAATAACTTCATGTTGAAGTTAAAGTCGATGAATTGAGGTGGGATTGCTCATATGCAATATAAAATGAGAAAAATAATAATTAATATTTATCGTAATAAAAATATTAATCGTGATAGAATTTTGCTAATTTTTTATATGCACGAGACTAGAAAAGGTTTATGAATCGGTAAAACCATCTTGGAATTGGGGGAAAGAGCGTAATTGAACATGTTCTATGTATATGACTCATTTCATGTAAAATCAACCACTTTTGAACCCAACCCATTTCCATTTGAATTCCATTTTTTTTAATTTTTCTACTTCACCGAAAACAAGTTACAAATTTAAAACATTAAAAAAAAAATTAATTAAAAAATATTCATACCCGGGTAGAAAAATTGTAGGGCTAGCCCAACTACCAATCAGGCCCCCTGATCGAGGATTTCTAAGGCAAACCGTTCCTTGGACGACCTGACTGGGCAATGATCAGGTTGCACGTTAAGACTGTATGAGCGATATTTTTAAAAATATGAAAATTTGATAAATGTTTGATATTTTGTTCTTAAACATATATGAAAAAAATCTTGTACCAAATTTGAAATCATTTTACTAACAATGAGTGGTTTAAGAATTATCAAACTCCAAAGTTATTGACATTTAACATAGCACACTTATTCTTATAAAGAATTCATAAATTTGCGCTGGATACAAATTTAAAAACATAAGATTCTTTTAATATAAAAAATTTAAAGTTTTCATTGCATACCCTGTATAGGGTTTTTACAATCCTTCTTCAATGAATTCTTCATTTCTATCATTCCTTGTTTTTACCGCAATATATAAATAAAAATAAAATATAAAAAAATTCAATAAATATGATAAATAATTTCTAGATGAATCTTGTAATAATTATTATAAAAATGTAGGTATATACTATATTATTCTGGTAAAGATGTAAATATATATAGATGTCGTCGTCGACTTCGTCGTCTTGAAGTAATTGTGTATAGGGTTTTAGGGATTTCCCTTCTCTATATAGGTATATATAGTATTTGAGAAACGAAAGAGGGAGAAGAGATGAGTAGAGTGTGAATGTGCTAAACGAAAAAGTGTGAGTGTTTGGGTTCGCGTTTCTCAAAGTCCGTGCGCATTCGTTTTATAACCGGGGAAAAGAGCCCTCCTGGGGCACTGACCTACCCCCGTACAACCATTTCAGAGACCGTTATGAAGCGAATCAGCTGTTTCCTCGTCCAGGCTACCGAAAAACGACTTTTACCACTTATTTTAATGAGACAGTAATCACCCACTAATTATATTTTTATTAATACGAACCTGCTTTTATGGAAATTAAATTAACTAAAAAATAAAAGATATTTGAGTTCTTAAAAATATTGGACTTTTCAACAGGAACTTTCACCAAGTGATTGTTCATACTTCGAATATTTTTAAACTTTTATGTTATTATTTATTTTATACATAAAAAGTCAAATTTCGAGTCAGATTTTAACTTAAATTTACATTCTTTTTAGAATTATTAATATGATTATATGTTTATTTTAGTAAACGACTTTTAAATAAATTTCGTAAAAATCTGTCTAATCTTAAGCGATTTCTCGTGATTTAAAAAAAAAGTTGATTAACCCTTGACGATATATTGCCCGTATAGTCCCAATCAAAAATTAATATTATCAATAAAATTCGTAAATTAAGACTATAATGATACACTATTGAAATTATTTCAAATATCATCCAAAATCATGTTTTAGTATGTTTTATTATTTTGTAGTAAAACGTGATAATTAATTTGGAAATAAAATTTCAGAATTTTTTTTATACAAAAATTAGCAGTTCTGATTATTTTATAATCAAAATTACTATTTTACGGGAAAAGTTCTCATATTTTTTCAAATTTTCACAGTACAAAAAAATATAGATTTTGAATAAAATGAGATAGAGGTTTTTTCATACAAAAATGAGTAATTCTGATCAACATTTAAAGTCAACATAATATTTCTAATATTTTAGATGAAAAATCATTAACACGTTAATTGCATTACGAGTATTAAACTTGTGCGTGGTGCGGTAGCGAATGTGATTAAAATAAAATTAGTAGGTAAAATCAGTAAATATATATTAGGCACTAAATAAAAAACAATTTACAATCATTACTGTCTTATACTGTACTAGGGAATAATCTCTGTTACAAATCCAAAATGACATAAGTTTTAAAAATTAAGTCCCGTATAGCCAACGTGTTAAGGTAAACGTCCCAATAGATGAACATGTTCCCATAATTGTACAATTTTTGCTGTATAATTTTTAACATTTAAATTACTTATTTCTCAATAAAATCTTATGAATTATTTGTCATAATTTTAATTTATTGGAACAAACTTGATAAACCCTATAGAGATAGGGTCAATTTTCTGTCCAACTATTGGGACATCCTACATATATTTAAATATTCAAGTATTTACTTACTAGAAATATTGTCTAAAATTAATACATAAAATGAGTTTTGGATCACTAAAATATTAGAAAATAGTTTAAAGGTGAATTTGAAGCAGATTTTTCTGTTTATATCTTTTTTAAATAAAGATAAAGTATGAAAATCCTTAAGGTATAGTATAACCGCAAAACCGTGTTGAGACAGATTTTCTTAAAAATTAGCACAGGTCTTCTTTAATGTCATATGAAAACATGTGTCAAATTTGACAAAGCTTCACCA
>JAPYYW010004164.1:0-12239 GCA_030522545.1 Cremastinae sp. A BG-2022a
ACAACTTTTCTTAATAAACTTAAGCTCAAAAATCACATGGTACGGAGATAAATTGAGATAAAAACTTTTGATTTTACTGTCCCGGAGGAACTACCTTAATAACTCGCTGATTGGAAGCTTTTGCGATAATTTCTGAGAATTCCGACTGTACATGTCGGGCGACTGGATGTTGGATGCTACCTGATGCGTCGAGTCATCAACTACACGTTGTTGCGAAGGTATAATACGCTCGCTTCGTGGCCCTCTCTGTACTCCCGGAACGCCGCTGATGTTACAAGTCCCCGGAGAGGCAAGATAACTTCTTCCTTTTTTTTCGTAGTACACCCGCATGCCAGCTTCGATCGTATTCCTACAATCTGCGCTACGCGGCCATATTTTCCATGCGCAAATGCTGCCGATCGATCTTGATCTATAGATCGTCCGCGGACAAAGCTCCGGAGTGAGCTCGGAGTCGATTCTTGGCAGAGTTGTTGCCTCCTTCGCCTCTTTCGAGTATATTACACGTTCGTACACGGAATTTCACTCGTAACTTCTGCGGACGTCCGGGAGAAAACAACTCTATCGTTTGCGTGAGAGCTATACTCGCGGCTATCATATTATCTTCTATTTTTCCGGGAGTCGTCCGGACGAGCTCCCCGCGTGTACACACATACCACGCGTGCGTTTCCTTCCATATTATTTACGATTGACAAGGCGATATTCGCGTCCTTTTATTTTTCAGAGTTTGCCGGGTATTGATTCATTTTGACGGTAACGAGAGAACGAGGGGGAGAAAGTTATCGAAGAGGATGAATGAGAATCGCGTTTCTTGTCTTTCCCGGAGGCCTCCGCGCTCGCCTGTCAACGAACGAATAAATTCTGTAAACGGTCACTCGTGATCGATCATCCTTTGATGCTCTTCGCTGCCATACCGGGAAACTGGTTTTTACTCGGAGCTTCGAATTCGCCCTGTGGAAAAAAATGTGTTCTCCCAGTTTCTCAGAGAAAAAAGCGAGGGTGCGCCGTCTACTGAACTGTCATTTTTATTTGAGATAAACAAAATAAAGTGAAAGTATAATAATTGCACACTCGCTTCCGTAGGTATATTTGATTTTTTTTTTAAATGAAAAATTCACGAGGGAACGTTTCAGATCGATTCCTTGTCGGAATAGTCAGAGTGTTGTTATATTTTTTTTGTAAGGGGATATTTCAGACGGTGGAGATTCACGTTACGATAATCGTCCGGTGATTGATCGAAGCACAAATTTATAGCCTGCTGGAAGCCAATCGCTTCATACAGTGCGGGATACTGACTTCCAGTTTAAGACTTAAATGAAAACAAAACATTTAACTTGAATCTCTTGTCGTTTGACGTAGTTTTGTTGATAGAATAAAGTTTAAGAAGTCAGTTTGTATATTCGTAAACTTAGACTAATTCCATGTAAGTCCAAAGATTTCTCTTTCGTTTGATTTTTATTTGTTACTTTGCCATATTCGAACCGTTATCAATAAAATTAGGTATGTGCATTACCTAAATAAATGAACGCTTAATTTTTTAAATGAAAGTTTATTTTGTTTTCATAAATATTAGTAATGTTTTTTTTCATCAAAAATAAATAGTAAAAATAAAATTGATCACTTTTTAACTGAATTCAACACCTCTTTAAATTTACATACGTATATAACGATAAGATAAAAAGAGATCAGTTTTCTCATAAAATGTATTTTTATATAAAAATTAATGTTATTTTTATTATTAAAGAAATATTTTCGTCATGGATTCTCAATGTTTATAAAATGTTATTTCAGAAATATTGAATTATGCTCAAAAATTAAGTTTATATAAAATAAGCCAAATAATTAAATAATAATTTGACAAAAGCACTTTGTATATCATAAAATAATAGGTAAGGCATTATTATATTTCAGATCTTCAAAGATTTCAAAGACTTCAAAGAATTTCAAGTAATTATCTTAAGGTAGTTCTATAAAAAAAATCGTTTTTTTAGGATTTTGTTAAAAATTTATAAAAACCTTCTTTGATATAATGTGCACTTGCATATTAAATTTTAAGAGGTTTCACTACGTAAAACTCGAGATATTTATTGTCAATAATCACTATTTTCTGCAGTCTCCCATAAGAGCACGTATTCAATTTTGCCATCTTCAACTTGTGATATTTTGATATCTGGCGAGTGGAACTTGTTGAAATTTTGCACAGCTCTTTATTGTACTTCGAAGAAACCTCCTTTAGTTTTTTTAAAAAATCCTAAGATTGTGATTTTTTTAATTTTCATACATACGTAAAAAGTACAGATAACCTTGGATAATCTTGAATTTTGAGTATGTCGTTCCGAAAACAATTAGCAACAACTATTTTTAATGAATATAAGCTGAAAAACCACATGGTATCGAGATAAAGTGAGATAAAAACTTTTTTTTTGACTATACCGATAGAACTATACCTTAAAATTATCTGATAATGTATATTTAATACGAGAATAATTATGTTAAATCGATACAGATGGCTTTTCAAGGGTTTTTCATAAATCGTATTAAAAAAAAAATTTACATAAAATAAGAAAAAAATAGGACAACTTACTCTCGCAAAATAACGAATGAACATGGAATATAATAGGTAAATATAGCATCATGTGAAATTTAAACTCTTAATGTATTTATATCAGGGTGTTATTTTGAACACTTACAAAGACTTCCAAGCAATTCTCTTGAGGCACGTTTTAACACTAGAATAATTATGTTAAATCGACACGCGGCTGGCCTTTTGGGGGTTTTTAATGCTTGGTAAGTCGCTTGGAAATAAGCTCAAATTTTATTTCACTCTGCCATTCCCTTCCGTCTTGTTCTCTTCTCTTTATCACCTCGCCACACCTCTCTCGTTCCCCCCTCGCGCCGATTCGCCTTCCACAGTATATAATAATATTATATATAACAATATATTTACGGAGCCAGGGGAGAAGCTTAGTCTCCGGTGCGGCGAGATTCGTAGGTGGTCCCGGCCGTTGGACCGGCAACGATTTTAAATTAAAATTAAAGTCAAGGGTTCTTACGATCCGTTCGACCGACATCTCGCCACGTTTCTCGCGTCCGGGACTCGCCACCCGCGTAACAATGTTAATGGTCTTGGCGTGCGCGAGGCGAGAGCGAACGCCAAAATTGCGATTCCAGTTCTCCACTCTCCCGCCCGCCCTTGCTTATTTTCTGCACCTTTCGATCCCCCCCCCGCTTGAACCCCCCGACCCGGCGAGCGCCCAAAAATAAATGAATTCCGGAATGCGAGTAATCGCGAGAGTCGCCAAATTTATCGTGGTCCAACGTTTGCTTTATATGCATTTTTACACTGTTTATTAATTTAATTCATTCCGCGCCGTCCAATAAGTAATCGGCTTTACGGCTTTTAATTACATTAAATATTAAACTTTTATTTGCCGTATCGACGCGAGAGTCGCTTCGCCGATGTCCGGGCGGGATTGAAAACGCGTTGAAAATCATTTTATACGCCTGAATATCATTTTATTCGGTAACTCGACGGCAAAAGCTCATGCCGCTTCCAGTGCACGCTCCGACCTTTCTTCTTCCTCCCCCTCGTCCTTTTATTGCTCAACGGGTGGTGGATAATTGGTTGCGTGTTTTTCGGCAACCTCCCGATCTTTATGCCCCCACCGAACCTTGTATCGTCATTTTCTAATTAGTCTCGAGTCGCGTTAATGCATTTGACGCGTGTTCTTTCCACTGCTTGGAATCAAAAGGGCGCTCACGGTCTCGAATTATTAATCTTCTCAATATGGTAGCATTAAAAACGAGTGCATGAAAATCCCTGAACAAATAACAAAATGTGTTGTAAAATATTTTTAAAATCCTCACATCCGATCATAATCTTTTTTCGTATTTTTATATTTGGTCTAATGAACTTGTAAATTATTAACGTGATAACCATGCATCGAAGGGCGCACACCGTCGTGGTAGATTATTTTTAATCTTTTCTACGATAGCAATAAAATCGAGTAAAATCTCGGAACAAATAAGAAAAAAAGGATTTTGTAAATCCTTGTATGTGATACTATTTTTTAAAAATTTTATGCAGCATTTAATCAATATGCACGTGCATGTTTTTTGGTATAATCTTCCAAGGTATATAGGCGCGTTTCGAAGGGCTCTCACGGTCGCTAATTTATAATCTCCTCAAAGATAGCGTTAAGAACGAGTAAAAAATTCTGGAACAAATGAAAACATATGTTATAAAATATTTTTAAAAACCTTACCTCATTTTTTTCGTATTTTTATATTTGGTATAACCAACTTGTACCTTATTTTCTTGGTAACATTCAAAGGACGCACACCGTCGTGATAGATTATTTTTAATCTTTTCTACGAAAGGATTAAAATCGAATGAAATTTCGAAACAAATAAAAAATAATGTTATAAAATATTTTAAAAATCCTCATATCGGATACTAATTTTTTTATTTTTCATTTTTTGTACTATATTTTATCAACATGTACATTTTTTTGGTACAATCTTCGAAAGTATATAGGTGCATTTCGAAAGGCATTCACGGTCGCGAATTATTATAATCTCCTCCAAAATAGTATTAAAATCGAATGAAAATCCCGGAACAAAATTGAAAAAAATATTTTATACAATATTCGAAAAATTTTTATATGCGATCGTAATTTTTGTTTTGATTAAAAAAAATTTGTACAGTATTAGGAGTGATCAACGTTTTCTTAATTTTTTTGGCCGAAGGTAGGCGAGACGACATCCAACGCGTCTCAGCAGTGAATTATCTAGAAGGTTGATTCGTTTTTTTTTTCGTAAATTCCGAAAATGCCTCGGGGCTGTACGAGATGCATTAGTCAAGGTGTAATTGGCGATAGGGAGGTCCGGACTTTCCTGCGAGAAAAAATACCATAAGCTTTGCTTCGATGCAACTTGGTTCACGTCTCGCCAGAAAAAAGTTTACTCTTAATTTCATTTAAAAAAAAAATAATCGGACGTCAAGATTGTTTGTTGTACGAATGTAAGATCTTTATTTATTCTGATAAGGAGAGTAAAATGTGCCTAAAGTCAAAACGTCGAGAATTCAGTATTCACAGAGATTATGGTTTTTATACAAGATTTGTATTTGCAATCAAAATTTTTCTAGTCCTTTTTCATTGTTAATTTATTTAAAAAAAAATTAAGTAACAGGCTTCCACTTATACATGAATGTAAACTAGAGGTTGATTTTAACATGTATACAGTATTTCGAGAATCATGCGGTTGAAAAATTTGCAGAATTCAGTATTCAAAGATTATCCTTATTATAAAAGATTTGTATTTGCAATCAAATTTTTTCTGATCCTTTTTCATTGTTAATTAATAATTAATAAATAAAATTACACGCTTTCACTTACATACGTGCGTAAACTAGAGGTAGATTTTATCATGTATACAGTATTTCGAGAATCGTGCGGTTGAAAAACTTGCAGAAACATTTAGATTCTCATATTATTTATGATAAATAATTTTATGCAAACTTCTTGAAATTCTCCACGTTTTTGAATTTCTTTTGTATTAAACGTATCACTGAAAGCAGATTTAGTTGAAAAATATCTCGTTGAAACAACAAATTTCTATTTAAAATAATGAAACTTCAGTTAAATCAATAAAAAATTTAATTCAATTTGCAAAAAAATATAGTTGAACGTACCAGAATAAAAATTCAATTGGATCAACCAAATTTGCTTTTCAAAATGAATTTTTTTTGCATCACCAATATCCTTATTTTTTTATTTCTCTCACTAACCTTTCTAATTTAAAAAACCATATAATACACACTAAATATTATTATGTTTTTCATTTATATAGAAGAGCACATACGAATATGTTTTTTACATTTTTTGATTCTCTTCGAGATTATACGCGCGGTTTTTCCCTGGCAATGTACGTTTATACGGTATATGGTTATATGCAATATGTTTAAAGCCGTGGAAAAACTTTTTACCTCGGTCCGTAATTTTTCGGGCTTGTACTCGAGTCACTTTTTTTTCGTTTCATCAGAAGCTTCTTTCTTTTTGGCTGTTCGCGCTGTAAGGAGCACACGAGCACGGCGATGAGGCGAATACACACCAGCGCATTTCCTTCGCAATCTCCCATATACTTTCTTTCTCGACCGAACGACAAGCCCTCTTTTCTTCCATCATGCAGTAGCACTTGCTCGGATACTTTTTGCCGTAAAAATTTGATGTCAGCCAGCAAAATGGTTGCGGTTTAGCTCCGTCGTTCTGTTCACTTGTTTGCTCGCGCTGAGCGACTTGCAAGGTCACGAAACGTGCAAGTGTCTGCGCGAACAAGCCCTTCCCCGCCGACCGAATCTTCCTCGTTGCCTTTTATATCGGAAATTTTTTTCGCCCACGAAATTTCGCGGACAACCGCTCCAGCAACAATGGTAAATTCGATGTAGAGTCATGTGGGGCAAGGGTGCGCATTTTTTTTTTCGAATGGCCATAAAATTGAAAATTTTTGGTGGAATGAAACTTACCAGGGATATTTTTTTAGAGTGTCTATTGACGTAAAAAAATTAATTTTCTTATAAACAATATTTTGTAGTGAGAATACGGTGAATATTTGATGTACTATAGTATGTGGACAGAGACGCTAAAAATTTAATTCACTTAAAGAATTTCATGATGCTCATAAATGATATTATAGTTAACCCTCCTTGTGTATATTGGGAGGGTCTTTAAAGGAACAGTCAAAATTCCAAATTTACATTTTCCACTTATGAATAAAGAGTGGCCTCCGGCTACCACGCCCAAAAAAATCTAGATAGTAATAGGGACTAAAGGCCCAAGGGAGACCCGGGTCTGATAGTTCATCTGCAAACGCCAACCAGTGCTGATCATTCCTGTTCCCTAAAAGGGTCAGTATATACACTCGGCGTTATAGTATTTTCGAAGGTAAATCAATGCAGTTTTTTTGTCTTTTCTCGTATAGTTTTTCAGTTTTTTTACAACTAAAATATAAATATTTCATGAAATTTGATAATGTTTTGGTTATTTTGTAGAGACGCCAATCTTAAAAACAATACTTTTATATATATTTCATTTATAAGTCCGTTATTTTTTCATTAAAATATTCCCCACTTTTAGGAGCTTCAATAATACAATTTTTTAAAGTCTACACCAAAGACCCTATATTTTTTTAAAAGTTCATAGCCTAAGTTGCAAAAGCCTAAAACCGTTTGATCTTAATCTTTATTTTGTATAGAGCTATGAATTTTTTAACGAAATTCCGTTTTTTCTGCTTTTTTAAATATTTTTCTATTTTTATTAATAACGTTTTTAGACGTTTGACATTGGCAACTTTTGGGTCGTGTAGTACACACTTTAAAAAGTAACTCAACATTTTTAAAAGTCTAGAACACTTAAAAATATTGACTGTTCTCTAAAAGACCCAGTGTACACACCGTGTATCGAAAAATATAGTATACACACAAAGGGTTAATATTTAATCATATTTATTTCAGTAAATTAATATATTAGTATTTAAACTTTTTTTTAATAAGTCGAGAATAATATTAAGCAAAAATAACTCGTTTTATTTTTTTGAAACAATTATTTCATGTAGACAAAATCTTTATTTTGACGTATTTCATCCCGCAATTTAGTTGAATCAACTAATTGTTGATTGTTGTTGGGAAAGTGTACGCAGTATTGAAAACTATATTTTTATTCTATTGAATTATGGTTTAGCTGTAAATAATATCATAATATATTCATTTATTTATTTGTTTTATGAATTGTTTATAGTTTAAACATATAATATATCTGGTTTAAACCTGAAGAAATCAACATTTTTGTAAAATCTCAGAAAAAAGAGATTAATTTTTCTGTTGAAACAAAATCTTATTCCTTGGTACATAAATTACACTTGAAATGAACCTGTTCATAGATGATACAATCTTCATGCCACCAGGTAACACACACGTCTCCTCCCACCCCGAAAAAACCTCATACGCACACTTACCCACGCAACTACACGAACGAATTTTCTTTAAAACAGCTTAAAATTGCATTATTTAATCAATTTCGAAACTGTCAAGTATGAATCTAGACATAGCAATTTATATGCTTCTGCATCAAAAATATCAAATTTCATTATGCACATACGTAAGTTTTTGAGTTGAAAATTTAAAAAATATTTTAATTTTTTGGGTACAAAACTTAACTTAACCCTTTTTTATTTTTAGTTATTTTCGAAATATTGAGTCTGCGTACACTTTCCGCTGCGCACACTTGCCCCACATGACTCTGAAAGTCGTCTCATTCTATTTAGCCCATGCGAGGATCCTGCCTTCTTTCTCCCTCTCACATTTGCCTCGAGAAAAAATTTTCCAATTTTGGAAAATACTTCATTTCCTTATAAACCGTTCTCAAGAGATTTACGACCGCGCGAGTCTTCTTTTCGCTCGGCTCTATCTCTGTTCAACCCGTCAACCGCGATGGAAAAGAAATTGGACGTGGAAAAAATTTGATTACGCTGCGAATAACGGAGAAAATTGTTCTCTGCGAGAATTCTATTAACATTTCGAGCAAACTTGTTATCGAGATAAAATCTGTCAAAATATACTCGGACGATTAAAATGTTTTCTTTTTCTTTATTTCTTTTTTTTAGGGATTCTCTCGCGGTCGGCCTCTTTGATGAAAAATTCTCCCGAAGAGTCGTAACGCGCTTATTACACGCTTATCTCGAATCTTTCAACTTCTCACATGCGCCCTGAGCAAGAAGATGGATTTCGGGATCCTCGCTTCGGTCTGACCTGGGGTACGTATCGTCCGTGAATCTCTGACATTTCTCCCGTTATCTCGTCACGAAAATTATTTCTTCAACAAGGGGATTCGTGAAAATGTGCGTCCGTGAGGAGCGTGGTCGAAAGTCGAGCAGCTTCGGGAACCCTTTTAATGCATTCCTCCCTTTTCACCCTGCCAAACCCCCGCAAATACGAAATTTTTCTATTTTCGAATAAAACCCGAACGAACGTTTCTCGAGAAACATTAATTACATTGAAAACTGCTTTTCACTCCTATAATTTTAACGAGACACGAGATAAGCAGTTTTTATTTCAGGCACAAGCATTTGCATAAATGCAAATGCAAAAAATATGAAAAATAAATACGACACAATTTGAAGAGAAAAACTCGATTGTATATTATGATATTCATCGATTTGTAAATAAATTGATTGGGAAAATGAGCTCTCGCCGAAGTCTAAATTAAGGACGGTTTGATAACGACGCTGTGATGAAAAATTCCATCGCGCGCGTATTCTTTTTTTTTTAATTTATTCATGGAATATTCACTGTTGAATTTTTCGTGACATTTCATGTTTTTTTCCATTGATCGCCTTGGATTTTTATTGTCGTCCGTCGTACTTTATATTATTCGCGTCTTTCTCGTCCCGGTGGACGAAGCCCTTAGCAGCCTTCATTTTCGTTATTTTTATCGCATATATATTCTCTCACACCCTCACTCCCTTATCTTGGCATATTAATTCGCACGCGTGGGTGTGAGCGACACGAGGTCCGAGGCTCTATCTCTTATTTTCTTCTTTTTAATTTTGTTTTTTTCATTTTCACTCTCTCCCTGTCTCTCTCTCTCTCATTTTTTCTCCTTCTCGAAAGATTCGTTCCCTGTTCTTCTCTGTTGCTCCATCGTGATTTCTCGGCCAAGTGTTATCTCTGGTCCCTCTCACGAGAATATACTTTTCGTTCATCCCGTTCTCCGAACATTTTCTTCGTCCCTCCCTCAAATTGCTGTCCATTGTTCTCCGCAACGCAGCCTGCATGAGAATCTGTTGCCCAGTATTTCTCGCTTGCTTTCACTCTCAGCGTCTGTTTTTTTTATTTATTCAATGGCGCCAGCCACCACTGATAAGGAAAAATACACGCCGTTTCCACTATTCGAGTAGAAAAGCAAAATTTCATGAAAAACTCGATACAGGGCGAGTCAGTCTGGCGCACTAACGGTTCCGTAGGTTATTAACGTAGTTTGATAGCAAAAATATTTGTTTGAGAAGATTTTGAAAAAAAATTATATGTTTTGAAGAAAAAGAAAAGAAATTGAATGAAAAAAGAGTTAAGTAATTCTACCGTTTTTCAGATATTTGAAGTTGAATATAATTTATATACTGATTTCCCCATTTAAACACGTGTTAAACATCACAAGAGAATAATACTTAAAAATAACTTGAAAACAACATTTAAGAAAATTATAAATAAATTAAGAATGTTATTAAAGTACCACCTATCGAAGTTATATAAAAAAATTCGAGATGATTTATTGTCCAATTTTTGCGAAAAAAAAACATTGTAGTGGAAATCGTTTGTGTGTTCATATACGTGCACACGAAGCGGCCATGTATTACGGCAGGACCGTGCGTACGGAAAAAATTTTCAACACTCTCGAAGTCTCAAAGTGAGAAAAATTCAATAAAAAATACGTAATTATATTTATTTTATGATTACTGATAATATTTTTAAAATTTGTAAATTTATTCTATATCCTTTTATGGATACTACTTTTTCGCGAGAGGCAGTGGTCTTTTTTTATAAGGCATTTAGCTATCGAACTACCTTAAGGTAGTTTTCCAGCCAAACGAAAGTCTGCAGAAAATTTTTATATTAGATATATCAGTTAATCTAGTAATACCTAATTTATTTTAAAAAAAATCGAGAGGGATCGTCGATGTCATTTTCGAGAAAAATTGAATTGAAAATGTGTTTTTAACACTCAAACACACGCCAAAATAGTAATGTACAATTATTTAGATTTTTATGTCGATAAAGACTGTAGATCTAAATGAAATTGAATACTGGATATCAATTCAATTAGATAGTGAGACTTTCTCAAATTTTTATTGAATATTTAAGAAAGTTTAGTCGGTTTTTAAATAAAATATTTTTTTATAAATTCATTCTCATGATTTTACTTGTTTATATACGTGAAGAATGATTCGAGTGACGATTGTGCAAGAACGTCTTAAAAAATGTTCAGCTCGTGAACTTGGGCGATAATATGGGAAAAAAAAGATAATATAATCCCTTTAAAAAAAAACTACTTTCTTGAATTAAATTTGTATTTTTTAATCGTGCAAATATTCATTGAATAAATTGACAAAAACACTCACTACTTTTTTTCTATTCAAACACAAAAGAGGTTTTGATTTTCGTCGAAAAAAGTAAAAGTAAAACTCTGAAAATACGAGAAAATATGAAAAAAGTTTGAGGGTCAATGTATTCTCGATTTTTGATATATGCACTTACCGCTACAAATATATTGGTACTCTCAGCGTGTGTAAAATTAATTTTGTACAAGGCCCGGCTGGCCTTGCGGCCGTGTACCTATCAATATCGTGAGGCATCGTGTACGAAGTTGAAAGGATCCCATGGATATTCCCTCGCACGCTTTTCCACTCGAGATTCTCCCTCTGCTTCATACCAGAACACAAACTCGGGTATTCCGATCGTTTTTTCTCCCCCTCGTACTTGTATAATAACCATCAAGGGCGCCCAACTTTCTTCTCTCACAATTCTCTTACTCTCTCTCTCTCTCTCTCTCTCTCTCTGTTATTCATTTCTCTCACGTTTTGCACATTCGTAAACACACTCATTGATACATTAAATTTATGTCCGATACACGCACGAATATTTCATTTCTACCTTTGAAATATCTTGTTCAATTATTCGCGAGAACGTAGCGTATCGCAGCGTTTACCAGAAGTATCCAGGTCTTCAAACATTTTTCATGCCTAACGATGAAAAATTGATCCAAAAACGGGAGTATTTCACGCTTGCTTCTAAAAGTCACAGAAAATGTTGATGACAAAAAAGTTGGAGGATTCTACGCTTTGCGATGCAAAGATTCTTGAAAATTGTGAAAAAAATTAAAATATTCTTTTTGATTACCCAA
The DNA here is from genome assembly GCA_030522545.1 of Cremastinae sp. A BG-2022a. Taxonomy (NCBI): domain Eukaryota; kingdom Metazoa; phylum Arthropoda; class Insecta; order Hymenoptera; family Ichneumonidae; species Cremastinae sp. A BG-2022a. The sequence goes on from JAPYYW010004164.1 coordinate 11,952, forward strand.
AATGATTAAAAATCTTTGTGAAATTAATACATTATCTTAAGAAAGAAAAGGATAAAATTTAATATACGAGCGACAACGCGACCGCTACGCGGCCGCTTTTTTGACGTTTTAATTAATATTTTGCTGTTCTTCTAGACGCATTCTTTATGCAACTTCGCATAATGCACTCTATTCCGATTAATTGATTAAAGGTTTCATCTTTTTTTAATATAGGATACATCCGCACTGACATTTTTAAAAAGTATTTTGAAACGATATTATAAATTAGAAACACTGAACTATTCACTT
>JAPYYW010004165.1:0-12226 GCA_030522545.1 Cremastinae sp. A BG-2022a
GAATTTCGACAGTAGTGAAGAGGTCCCCTATTACAGTACTCGGGAAGTTTAGGTTTCTAGAAAAATAAATATAACATAATTTAAGAAAATTTTTGGACTTTAATGAAATTTTGTATAGCGAAAAAAATTTTTTTCATGTTGGAACTTACGGGTTTAAAAGGGATTTTCATCGACTGTACGCCAAAAACGAACAGTACCATGAAGACGAATAAGAAATTCTTGATAGCCACTGTTACCTTTTGTTAAGAGCCCAGCCAGGGAGAGATTTTTCGGGAAAAATAGAGTGAATGTTGTAATGTAAATTAATGTGTGCATGCGTGCGTAAGTATGTATGTGTGTGCGTGTGTGAATGTAACAAAAAATCGACAGATTTATTGAAACTTCAAAAACTTTTCTATTTTGCATAAGCAAATTGAATTTGTTTATAAAAATTCATGTAATATGAACAACTTGTTTTGTTATTTCCTTTTACAAAATGACACCGATATATTCAGAGCTTATAATTTCGAAAACCTCCCTATTTTACATAAACAAAATGAATTTATTTATAAAAATCCATGTAATGTGAACAATTCATTTTCTAATCTCGTTTTGCAAAATTACACCAATTTTAAGTTTATTACTTCGAAAACATCTCTATTTTGCATAAACAAATTGGATTTGTTTATAAAATGCATCTAGTAATGTTAACAATTTTCTTTTTGATCTCATTTTGCAAAATTAAACCGATTTTTATCTCAAAACTCCGAATGCAATATGCTTGGTTTCCTGGAGAAAACCGAAACATGCTAGTTTTCGTGGCGAATGCCGAAACGTGCTAGTTTTCGTGGCAAATGCCGAAACATGCTAGTTTTCGCGGCGAATGCCGAAACGTGCTAATTTTCGTGGCGAATGCCGAAACATGCTAGTTTTCGTATAAATGCCGAAACGTGCTAGTCTTCGTAAGAAATCTGAAACGTGTGCTAGTTTCGTAAGAAGCGTCGATATAATATAATAGGAAAAAAAGCTTTGAGGGCGATAAGTGGAACTTGTCTTTAGTGTTGTTCGCTGTGCGTTTCAAAAAAGCCGCCGCGCCGATGCTGCGTAAAAATAATCGACAATCGATTAATCGGCCGTAAAATAAATCGGATGAAAATAGTCGATTATTTGAAAAAAAAAAAAAAAAAACATCGGTACTTTCGATTAATCGAAAAACATCGCCCATCCGTACCACATTCCTGCAATGGCGCTTTGTACGCTTTCCTGACGGCTCCTAACCTGGACCGGTGTCGTGAACTCGTCATCTTCGCAAGCTCAAAAAGTATATACGTAAATTTCGTGCTTCGAACGTAAAACTTGGATGAAACTGTTAATAATCCGATAAGTACGAGAAGACGAGAGAGGAGAGCCAGGATGATGAAAAATACGGGCGATCGGAGTGTGTATCGCGCGTCGTAAGAATCGCGCGCTCGGGGAAAATTGAAGCGACGTCCCGACCGACGAATGCTCAATCCTCAATTGGTGAATTTGTCATTTCATTTAAACAGAGTTCCAGCTGTGACAAATATCTAAATAAGAAGGAATTATCTTGGCGTATCTCGACTTGACCTGAAAAAATAACAATAACCTCTCTACTGAATGCTTTCAACTCCTTTTCGATCTCGTTACGTCTCTTTCAGGCTAATCGTTTAGACCTTTTTCGTTTTTTTTTTCCCCTCTATTTTTACATTGCTGAGACAAGGAAGATACCCCTTTGCTTTTTCATTATTAGCGCTGAGATAAAGAATGAGCGAGGCTAAACAGAATAAGGTAGGTGAAAGTTCCAGTGGAGAGGTTGTTAATGGGTTTTGGAGCTGTAGGGATCTGACCGACGTTGTACCTCTTCACACTCCGAGAGGTCTATATTTAAAGCCTATCGCAAAAATAAATGTCTCAGTTAATCTTCCTCAACTGAAGATACCAGGTAAATCCAAAGTCTCAGTGAAGATGCAATTGGCTAAATTTTTCCAACAGATTTCTCGCTGTCTAAATTATTCCGGGTCATAACGGTGTACCGACAAGTTGATGATTTATTAACTCAAATATTGGCATTCCTAGATATTTGTTTATCAAAGATTACTATTATGCTCAATTTTTGGACCATTACAATGTATTGAAAAAGCAATACTGAAAAATTTTTTATTTCTGTGAATGCGACTCGTAAGCTGCCGATAATCTCAAAAAAGCACTTGTTTATGAAAGATTAGCATTGATGGAGCAGTCAACTTTCAGGAAGATCAATTTGGTAATTCCAGCAGCCTGGAGCTTCAACAGCGACTTTAAACGATCAATTTGCTCTCTTGCATTGCTTTCCAAGTTAAACATTTTGTTATTCATCGTGTCGGTGTTCGACACTCGTAGCGTCGGCTTTTCACAGCAAATTACTACCAATATGAACAGGAAAAACGATATCGACATGGGAAGTTATGGAGAAAATAAGGGGACTCATCCAGCCGGACGAGTTTGCTTCGCTCAAAGTGGCCAAGAGCACTTTGGAGTTCATCAGGCTGGAGGGAGATCTGAGCGACCGTTGCAGACTGCAGAGAGTGATTGCCAGATTGGACTCGCAGCGGCTCAACTTGGCCGGATTTCCAAACATCCTCAAAGTCCGCGTCGCAGAGGCCAAGGATGAATTCCCCACGAGACACGCCTGGGACTCTTACTTTAGAGATGCCAAGCACATGAATGAGCTCAAGCCCGGAGAGAGACCCGACACGATACACATTACCGGCCTGCCTGTTAAGTGGTTCAGCGAAGATGGCGGCAACATGCCCAGCGAGTCTGTCATAACTCGAGTCTTCAAGAAATGGGGTCCACTCAGAAGAGTCGACGTGCCCGCTGCCGACGTTTACAGACCCAGAATGCGACTTGGCAATAACATTCAAAAATTCAGTTTCGGCGATGGAATTTTTTTCGAAGCTTACATTCAGTACGTCGAGTACATGGATTTTGTCAAAGCAATGGACGCTCTCAGGGGCATGAAACTCTTGAAGAAGGAGACAAAAAATTGTTTAACAGCGATAATTAAGGTGCCCTGAAAAATTCACATCTTGCTCATACGCACTTGTAATTTTCACAATTGCAAGTGTATTAAAAAAAAAAATTTTCTTATATTTTGTATTCTTGAGTACAGGTGGACTTTGACAAAACGAAACACATGAGCGATAGCTCGGTTTCGCATCGTGAATTCGAGCGGAAGCGACTCATCGCTCAGGACAGTTTGGCAGCGGAGAAATTGCGCAGGAAGGAAGAACTCGAAGCGCAGAGAAGGGAGGAAACAAAGTGCGTCCAATCCCTTTTATTATAAATTTAACAAATGTTGACAGAGTACTCGGGTGCTCACGAGTTTGATAAAAATTTTAGAAAAAAGGAAGCAGCCGATTTGGAAGCAAAGGAGACGAGGAGGAAGCAGAGAGAGGAAAAAAGAAAGCGCAAAGCACTCAGAGTCTTTCGTAAGCAGGAGGAGGACAAAGTTTCTTTGAAAATCGCGAGGGAAGAACAAAAGCTGATCAAGGCGCAGCGGCAATTGGAGAGCATCAGACTACTCGACGAGCTTTTTGATAGAATTAAGGTAAATAAAAATTGCGAGAAATGAGCATAGTTTTTTTTTACTTTTCCACGATTAATCAACGGGTAACTTTAAATTTCTAGATTAAAGTAGAAAAGAAGGAAATTGTGATCGGTGAGAAGGTAGAGAGCAACGAGACCAAGACGGATAAGGGCAATGATCAAGAGTCGCACAAATCTAGCGAAAAGGACGACAAGAAGAATGACAAGAAGAGCAAAAAGCTGAAGAAGAAAAAGTCGAAGAAGGAAAAGAAGAAAAAAGTACTTGGATCGATCTATATTTTGAATTTCAACCAAAATTCGTAAAAATTAATCATTATTTTATTATTATTATTATTATTATTATCAGAAAAAGCATAAAAAGGGCAAAGATTCGGGTTCATCCAGTTCCGACGATTCCGAAGCGGAGACCGCGAACAAAAAGATGAAGAGTGTCCTCACGATGAACGCAATTCAGCCATCGTCCTCGACGGGTTAGTAAAAATAGGACAAGTTCTTAGAGATGGCGAAAACGCGATAATAAAATTTTAATTTAACTCGATTCATGACCAGGACCTCCGCCGTTGGATCCAGGTATGGATTTCTCGCAGATGTATCCGCGCTTTCCGCAAAACTGGTACTACGACGCACTGCCGATCCTATACGGTTCAATGGGACGAGGCAGAGGTGGTTCGCGGGGTGGACCGATGGGACGTTTCCCTCGCGGTCGGGGCAGAGGTTACGCCTTCCGCCGAGCCAACAATCGGGGACCGATGAGAACGTTCAATCCACATATCTACAACGAACAGTACTACAAGTACTTTGCGAATCTTGCTGGGCAGGACTATCCGGACTTTGAGAGCGACTACGACGATCGAAGCTCGAAATCTCGCTCGCGCTCTCGGGGCAAATCTCGCTCGCGATCGCGGGGCAAGTCCCGGTCTCGATCGCGAAACAAGTCGAGATCGAGGTCGAGAAACAAGTCCCGGTCGCGGGACAAGTCTCGCTCCCGCCGATCCAAGTCCCGGACGAGAAACAGATCACGATCGCGCTCGAGGCGGCGCTCGCGCAGGCGACGTCGCAGCAGCGACAGTTCGGGCTCGAGTCGATCTCGCCGGGCTCGCCGCTCCTCCAGCTCCAGGTCCATATTTTTCGCATATTTTTTTAATTTTACGTAAGGCACTAAACCACTTTCAGCGCTCCAAAAGAGGGAGTATTTTCCACAATTTTCATTGAAAAAACGATGAATATTTTCTTTATGAGTACTGGTATTCAATGTACACATATCGAAGATGGTACATAATTTTATAATTTAAATCTTAACAATAATTTGCGGTGTACGTCGCTTCTAAACGGACGCTGCGACGAAGTTGCTGGTTGATGCTTGACAGCAATTAAGCCATACCGTTCATTTTAAAAATACAAAAAAAATATTTATAAATTAGATATATAGCTTTATGGTATCATGCAGGGAATTTTCTTTATCGAAAAAAATGGCGGACGAGCCGTTTTTTAGATATGCTGTCAAGCAGGTTGAAAAATGTTTCGAGAGAAACGCGTTCAAAGTCTGCCGCTCGGCACGGTCGTGCGTTTGAACAGTTTCACATAAAATGCCATATCTCCGTGAATTTTACGAATTTCTTTATAAAATTTGGAGCAAGAGCATTCTCAATAAATGTATCTTTCAGGGACCGAAAGAAAAATAAATTTTCAAAGTGGTTTAGTGCCTTAAGGTAGTTCCATCGGTACAGCCTAATCAAAAGTTTTTATCTCAATTTATTTTCATACCATGTGGTTTTTGAGCTTAAGTCAATTAAGACAAGTTATTGTAAATTATTTCAAAAACAACTTACGCAAAATTCAAGGTCATCCAAGGTGACTTGTACTTGTTACGAATGTATGAAAATGAAAAAATCATAATGTTAAGATTTTTTTAAACTAACGAAAGCTTCTTTGAAGTACAATAAGGAACTGTGCAAAATTTCAAAAAGTTTCACTATCCAGAAATCATGATAAGAGTTGAAAATTGCAATATTTAACACGTGCTCTTATGGGAGCTAGATTGGAGAAAATAGTGATTTTTGACAATAAATATCTCGAGTTGTACGTAGTGAAACCTCTTAAAATTTAATATGCACGATTGCACATTGTATCGAAGAAGGTTTTTGCAAATTTTCCACAAAATTCAAAGAAAATGATTTATTGATAGAACATTATTTAAGGTAATTAGCCATGGAATAATAAAGATATTAATTCGTTGATTCAGGTCCCGGAGCAGATCGAACTCGAGGCGTTCCCGTTCCCGTTCCAACAGGAGGTCCAAGTCGCTGGAGACGTCGCGGAGCCGCCGGGGCCGCCGGAAACGCAGCAGATCAAAGGTCATGGTAACGAGAGCGAAATCGCGCTCGGTCTCGCCGAAGCGACGCTCGCCGAGCAGCTCCTGGTCGATGTCAAAATCGCCCAGACAACGCAGCTGTTCCTGGTCGAAAACCGTCGACGAGGCCCAAAGCGACAAGGCGAAAACTCCCGAAAGGGCAAAACCGACGATCGCACCCTCGACTCAAACCGAAACTATCACGCCGGACTGATAGTTGCCGATGGAACAACAATCGACAGATATTATTTACGAGAAGTTACGATTACAGAAAGTCTTTCCGCATGTTATCAATTTCAATTGTATCGTTTATCTTCGTTTCGTTTTCCGTCCGGTCGTCGAATTCTGTAAATAATGGTGAGGAAATAGAAGCAAATTTTTTTTCATGTATCGTGATCGTAACTGTCATTTCTTCTCGACGAGACATCAAATAAACATGGATTCTTTTCTTAACGAAACCCTCGTTAATTATTCTTTCACAGTAAGGAAATCAAGTTCGAGTATTAAATGCTTTATCGTGTTAATTTAACGTTTATTACATTGTATTTTCTTTTTCTCTCTTTTATGCGTTACTTAAAACTACTTAACAAATATATACAAACATAATATGTTTTACATCAACACTTATTTACAAGATTACTTCTTTGAGAAGGCATAGACTAGAAGAGGTTATATGATCGTTTTTATTTTAAATAACAGACTAGACTCTTTATTTCATTAGTTTTTAGTTTTTATTTAGATATCTCCAGTCTAGTGCTAGATTTTAGTTTTATTTATCGTGTGCTCCACCTCTTTATTATTTATTTATTTATTTATTTATTTATTTATTATTATTTCAACTTTTTTTTTCTCCTCTCGTTTATTTATTCAGTTTATTTAGAGCTTACAAACATTAGGTTATGGATTTTAAGATCGCAACGGTTTATCATCTCGAGACGTGTTTTGTATAAATCCATATATACTGTATGTATTATTATTTTTTAAATTTACTTTTATTTTTATTTATGTACGTTTTCTGATTCGTGGGAGCTTGTGAGGCTTGGAATTCAAATCGCTTTATTTCTAAACTACAATAGACCGTAGCGGGGGAAAAAATGTTTCTTCGTTCTCTCGACTTGGGATTCTTAAAAAAAATTCCTTCTCGACTGTGGCACGCGATAAACGCGATTCGTCGATTCGTCGTTCGACTTATCGTTCGAGAACGCGCGCGTATCGCTTTCCGCTCAGCCTCTCTCTCTCTCTGCGATGAAAATACGCTGGCTTTTTTATGTTTTGTCTTTCTCGTGCCAATTGCACCATATTTTTATCTATATATATATGTAGTAATTCGTAGGATTTCTTTTTATTTATTTTTTCCCTCTCGGCGAATGCTTGTCGTCATCGGATGATTATACCTCAATGAATTTTGTGCGGAATAAGTGCATTATTAAAATATGCCAATATAACAGGATGTACTTATACAATTTACAATTTCGCGCACGTATATCCCTTTTCGATCGACGGGATAGGACGCGTTCCACTTTTTTAATCCGACCTTCCTTTCTCTCTCTCTTTTGTTCTTTTTTTCTTTTGAATTCCTTTTCAACCAATCGCGATATCACGTGACTAATAAAATTAGAGTTAAAATCGGAAGTAAATGTTAGCAGAGCATGTACTTCCATCTCGGTTACTTTTGCAATGACCGCGCGGCGGCGCTAGCTGACCATGTTTGAACGGAGATGCATTTTAATATAACGGGGATAGTAACGGTCGGCGAGACGACGGCGGCAGTATCAATCGTACCTTTCGTGTGATTATTCATTCTTCTCGATGATTACGCTTTTTATAATAATAATAATAATCCGTGATGATAGTCGGTGTCTCGATACAGAGTTAACAACGAAAGTCTTGAGAATTCGAGCAATAAAGGACGCGCGGAGTCGGGATGCTGCGCGGCAATATGGCGGTCGCGATGGGGCGAGACGACGCGGGAATCACCTCCCTTCCCGCTCGCGCAAAATCAACATCTATACTTGGATGGATTCGACGAGGCAAGACAAAAGAATATGATTTTAATGTTCTTCAGACTTCTTGGAAAACTGTTTTGCGACTCGATCCCGATTATATGAGCGAGACTATGGTCCCCGTACAGTGAGCATTCGCCAAAAACACTTTTTACTTACTTTTTTCTTATTTTTCTCATGCCTTTTACATTCGGCGCTTTCCACTTATCGTTCAAAACGCGTTCACAAAAACTCAAAACCGATGAAACAAGGATAGGACAAAGGCTTTGTGCCCGATAAATGGAACTTGCCTATTTTCAAACGTTCCCCGTAACAATAAGTATTTTTCGAGGGCGTTCCACTTATCGTCCATCAGAACATTCACAAAGACCCAAACCCGATGTAACAAGGATAGGACAGAGTCTTTGTGGGCGATAAATGAAACTTGCTTATTTTCAAACGTACCGTAGCAAGTATTTTTCGAGGGCGTTCCACTTATTCGTCCAGAATGTTCACAAAAACCCAAAACCGATGTAACAAGGATAGAACAGAGTCTTTGTGGGCGATAAATGGAACTCGCCAATTTTCAAATGTACCGTTGCAAGTATTTTTTGAGGGCATTCCACTTATTAGTCCAGAACGTTCACAGAGACCCAAAACCGATGTAACAAGAATAGGCGACACTCGTAGCCTTTGTGGGCGATAAATGGAACTTGCCTATTTTCAAACGTACCGTTGCAAGTATTTTTCGAGGGCGTTCCATTTATTCGTCCAGAACGTTCACAGAGACCCAAAACCGATGTAACAAGAATAGGCGACACTCGTAGCCTTTGTGGGCTACGAGTGAAACTTGCCTATTTCGAGCGCGTTCCACTTATCGTCCAGAACGTTCCCAAAAACCCAAAACCGATGTAACAAGGGGTGTGTTCCACCTGCGATCGCGGGGCTCACGGTCATGGTCCAGTACGTTCTTTTCATGCATTTCATTGGACGTACACCCGTTCGATTACCGACGCCACGATGACTGCCACGAGCTCCGCGGTCGCATGTGGAACACGCCCAAGGATAGGCGACACACAGCCTTTGTGAGCTACAACTTGTCGATTTTCAAACGTTCCGTATAGCAATAAGTATTTTTCGAGAGCGTTCCACTTATCGTCCATTAGAACGTTCACAACGACCCAAAATCGTTTTAATAACAAGGACACAGGCTTTGTGAGCGACAAGTGGAATTCGCCTGTCTCTGATCATTGCCTCATTCGCTTTTTTTCGCCGAGTCCCGAAAATCGCGCGCGCACACTTGCACTTACGCGCTTCGCCGCGAGTCTCGCGGACAATAAAGGACGCCATGTTGAGCCCCACGGACGCGTTCGTAAAGAAACTCTCGCCTCGAGTCGTCGCTTGCAGTTCGAGCGAATATGACAATAATGCATTAACGAAAATATCGTATTCCCGGTAACTCCGAGGAGTTTTTTTTTGCGCGTTGGCAACAGAAAGACATCGTTCGAGGTTGTGAACACGAAATGAGGTTTAGTCCAAACGTTATTTTACGCGGATTCTTTTAATCTGCTCTCAGCGTCAAGATCTTATTTCCTCGGGAAATAAAGATTCTTCTTTTTTTTGTTCCTTAAAAATTCATATTGGCTTCGTTACGAATTACGATTAATCAATTTTTTTTCTTCGTCGTTTTGTTTTTTTTTTTTTAAGTACGAGATCGATTAGATATTGACTACTTTCAATATTTCGTTGCGTGAGAGTTCTTTTAAAAATTATTTCTTAGATAGTAGCAAGCGACAGCGTTTTCTCAGTTCTCGTCGAAACATTTTGTTTTCTCCCTGTTTTTATTATTTTTTTTCTCGATTTCTCCGACGCGGAATTTTTTTTGTCTTTTTATCGTAATAAGATTATTTTTGTTTTCGTACGATACTACGTAATACTCGTGAGTACAATTGGCACAACGATATGGCCCAAGACAACTTAGAACGTACGATTTTTCGATAATGTCCCTCTGCAATCCTTGCTCATTTTTCGTCCAATTATCGTTTCTCCCTTCGTATATTTAATTTCTCTCGCAAATCGATGAAATTTAACGCTGCGCTTCTATCGCTTCTCCCCTTGTTTTCTCATTTAATTATTTTTCTTTTAATCGTTTCGTTTTTTTTCTTTTGTATTTGTTTTCGTTTTTTTTAAAGGAATAACCTCTTCGAGCCTATTATCGATCTTACGCCGCCTGCCCTTCGTACTTTTTTTTTCTTCAATCTCCACATTCTTTTCTCTCTAAATTATTTTAAAGCTTCGTTATTTTTATACACGTGGCCCTATTGTTTATCCACCGTTATCTCGAGAATCCCAGACGGAGAATCTCGATCCTTCCATTCCAATGTTTCACAATTTACTCTTCGCTCGTTATTTTTTTTTTTGCTCTCAATCGTATCTCTCATTCGCTTTTTCTCCGTCCATCGTTATTTCTCAGCCGGATTTAAATTGTGCATTTCTCATTCTTCTTTAAGCTTAATTCAAGATACAAGTCTAAAATGCGTGTCGCTCTCCCTTTCTCGGGGGAAGGGGGGGGGGGACTGAAAAAATATCATCTCACTTCCTTTTTTCCCCCCACGCTGGGTGGGTGTCGCCGAGAAGAACGGAAAGGAGAGGCCGAAGAGGAAAAGAAACAAACTCGCGACTCCTCCGCAAGAAGATAGTCCAGTAAAACTAGCTTTTTTTGTTAAAATCGCGAGGGCATTTTTCCTTTTGACAGTAACTTTTGTATCCCTTGAAGAACTAAAATCCAAGTTTGAGAGAGTTATATATTAGCAATTATTTTAGCCGCCATATCGAAATTTATATTTAGATAGTAGATATAGTTTTATTTGTGTCTCGGTATTAACCATGGGCAAAATTACTATATGTAGGACACTATTTATACTTATACTAAAAATAATATAATAATATAAACTTTTTTATAGAAAATTTAGTCTCTACTTTTTCTTTCTATACAACTTTTCTGTATATAAAATGCATATTTCGGAAGTTATAAATAAAAATATGTAAATAAAATTTATTAAGTACATAAATTTCTCTTAAATGGCAAATTCTATAAGCAAATAGTTATAGTAAATAATGTTCCTGACACAATGTTCAATAACTTTTTAAAAATATTATTTGTCGCAAAATGAACACTATATACGAAAAAAATATACATTAATGATTGCGTGACAAAATATTTGCATAAATTTCAATATGGCGGCTAAAATAATTACTAAAAATTTTGCAATTTGGATTTCAGTTCTTCAAGAGATACAAAAATTACTTTTAAACGGCAAAATGCTCTCGCGATAAAAAAAACGGCGATTTTTGACCTAGTTTTTCTGGACTGCGAGTCTCTCTGCTATTTCATCCCCAAACCTCGCGCTTGACCGCCCCAAACCCCCTCTTTTTTATTTTAAATTGTTTCCCTATTTTGCTTTCCTCTATACATTTTTTTCCCCTCGTTTTTCATTTCTCTCACTCCTATTTTCGTATATTTATAGTTTCGGTATATCATATCAATTGGTAATTTTTTTTTCTTTGTTTCCTTGGTCATTTTACGTAACAATTAAGACGAGCGATAATCGCACAGTATATATACATGTTTATATGTATATATAATATTCTCTTCCATTTCTTGTGTTTTTTTTTCCATTTTATACATACGAATATATATATAGTCGGTAAAGTTTTGCTTCTTTTTTTTCCCATCTTTTCCTTATTAAAGTGTGTATGTGTATTTTTTTTCTCAGGAGTTAAAACTGTAAAACCCTACGTTCCTCTAGTTCCTTTATCATGGTAACAATATAGTAATAATCATCATAATAATCATAGTAATAATCATGATAATAATAAATTGTTTATACAGAGTGTAGTAATAACCTTTAAGTTCGTATAAACCGTGTTTTCTATTTTATTTAATTTTTTTTTTTCATTTTTCCTCCTTTGCTGGCTCTCACAACATCGTCCCTTCATTTTTTTTTCAATTTTTCTTCCGTACTCGCGCATCTTACGTCTTATTTCTTTTTTTTTTCTTTTTTTTTTCTCGCATTTTCACACGCACACGCACACACGCATCGATCTTTGTACAGTAATATTTTCTCTTCCTTTTTCGATTTTTTTTCACGTCTTATCGGTGTTTCTTTTGGTTATTCTTTTTCTCGCTCGGTTTTAAATTATAGGATAGAGAAGGGTAGAGAGAGAGAGAGGTAGAGAAAGAGAGAGAGAGAGAGAGAGAGAGAGAGAGAGAGAGAGAGAGAGAGAGAGAGAGAGAGAGAGAGAG